>JAPEKM010000024.1:48352673-48363230 GCA_027575975.1 Cathorops multiradiatus
TTCGACTCGGACACGTTGAACTGCATCCTCGTAATTCAGCTACTGAGCTGCAAGGAGGATGATTAGCCAAAAAAAAAATATGATGTTCCTTGAGTGTGATGATTAGAATACCATGCTTCACCCATACGGATATCGTCTGATATATCAAACTTGGTCAGGAAAGGCATCTCACAACTTTGACATTTGGGCGACAAAATTCCATCACCAGCACATTCTTGCCACAAAAATCTATTCCAACAACTCTATAAGAGCCTAGCAAAGATACAGTTGGGATATGAAATCTTTGTTTACCACCCAGGCTAAAATTAAGTAAAAATAACACAAGAGCTAAAAATCAAATGGCCGCCATTACCGGCACCTGTGCACTGACAATGTCCGCCTCAGAGGAACTTTCCCCTGTTACAAAGCTACAGTTGGCTGATCAAGTTCTGTGGGGCCCAACGGTGATCCAGTCAAAGTTGTTAACTCTTGGCGACTATTGATCAAACTTTGTGCAGATGATGTGAATGTACTTTTGATGCAATGGTGTGGCAAGGTGCACATATTATTGCTAAGACATTTCAAATGAGAGGAGATCATGATCTGAAGGAGCTTCAGACTGTGGAAAGATGATTATATTTTCTATATTTAATATGAATACCAATATTAGATTGAGAGTGTAACCAATATTATGGAGGGTTTAATCAGAACGTTATTTGGCCCATACTGAATCGAGGATGGACACAAATGCCGTTCTCAGAGGGTCTTCCAGGTTATCAAAATGAATATTACAGTCTCCAACAATTAATCCTTTGTTGAAAGAAAGAACCAGGTTTTAGATGAAATGTGCAAATTCACAAAGGAATTTAGAAAATAGACCATACGGGAAAAGTCACGTGATCATCGGGACAAGATGGCGGCATAGTTTTTGCGCTCCTCGACCCCGACCTTGATATTTCGAAATTAATCACCGTTACGAGAACAATTTTGATTATTTTTTCAGTGTAATATTGTCTATTTAGTTAGAATGACTGAATCGAGCAGGAGAACCGGCTCTTCATCGAAAACACCCAAGACTGCAGCAGCAGGACGCGCTGATATTGAAGCCATACTCGAACAGCAACGCGAGTACCTTGAAACCCGTTTCAACCAATTGCAAGAAATGGGTAAAGACACTGAGGGTAAATTAGATACGATACAGACGGAGCTTGTGACCCTGAGAGAGAGTATTGGGACTGTGAATAAGGACATTGGAAAGTTACGGTCTAAAGTGAACAGCAACACAGCAGTGCTAAGCAGCCACGAGTCGATGCTAGAACAACTTGAAAGGAAGTTAGCTGAAATGGAGGATCGTAGCAGACGGTGTAACGTTCGCATAGTGGGCTTAATTGAGGGGGCAGAAGGATCCAACGCTGTGCAATTTCTCACACAATCTCTGCCAAAGTGGTTCCCCTCCCTGAAAGATTGCCCACTCGAAATCATGCGGGCGCATCGCATTAGACCGAGGGATAACACCAACAGACAAGGGCCTCGCACTTTGATCTTCAATGTCCTACGCTTCACCACCTGTCAACGTATCATGCGTGCAGCAAGGAAGAAGACGGTCGCCATTGGGGGAAAGAATATTCGTTTGTCACCCGACTACAGCAACTACACCCTCAAGAGGCGACAGGCTTTTTCACATGCCATGGACATGGCCAGGGCTAAAGGTGTGGATTTCTCCCTCCGGTATCCGGCCACACTGAGGATGAAAGTGGGCGTGCAGACGGAGTTTTTCGAATCCCCTGTGGACGCTGAAGCCTTCGTGAGCATGCAGCCAGCCGTCATCATGCCACCTTCCACTGCAGTGGAGGTACAACAGGATGACGGCGCTACAGGTACACAGGAGGATGAACTGACCTGAGTAACCAATTTCTCTTTTGGTATGTGTTTGGTTGTTTCTCGGCTGCGATCGCTGTTTCACAATCACTGTCATTATAATGTAAACGTTGGACTTTCCCGACACAGCTCTGAATCGCGTTTGCCTGTCAGTATTTCTACACAGCAATGTTTTCAGTTAATCACCTACTGCTCTCTCTATCTAGATAGAATCATCTTTTTTTTTTTTTTTGCTTTTGGTCATGGACTTGGACTTAATCTAAATCAGCCTTCTATCTAGCACCAGTGCTAGCAGGCATGTTGGTCATCATTGCTGTTTTAGCCAACATTATATTACACTAACCTAGGCAAGTTAGCCTCGTTTCGGTTTTGTTTGCTGATGTTACGGGGTTGAGCTCTTTATTGTGCTGCCCCATGTCCTACATGGTCACGGATATGAGTAAGGTTTATGTTTTTACCCGCCAATTTTACTTTATATTGTGTTTTATGTTTCCTTCTTTGCTGTTTGTCTCGTGTTTATACCGTCACGGTCTCAGTCTTAAGGGGGAGATCTACGAGCCTGCTAGGCTCTCGCGGAGGGATGGGAGAATGGGGGCGTGTTTTTCCAAGATAATTCCTGGAAATTGTTGTTGCCAAGGTGTAGTTATGTCATCATTAATATTGTTTTGCTTTCATTTGAGAATTTATTGGGATGATAATGGGTGAGCTGACGATCTTTGTGTGGAATTGTGATGGTCTGAATACTCCACATAAGCGCACAAGTGTTCTGACGATGCTTCATCGCAAGAAAATTGACGTTGCACTTTTACAGGAGACTCATTTGCTTGAAAAAGACTCCAAACGTCTTGCAAATAAATTATATCACGTTATTGCTTCCTCATCGTACCACACAAAGACTAGGGGGGTGGCAGTGGTAGCGAGACGTAGTCTACCACTCAAAGTATTGGACATATGGGCAGATAAGGAGGGTAGAATAGTAATGGTTAAAGTAGATTTATATGGAAGGAAAATTGCTCTCGTGTCGGTGTACGCTCCTAACAAATATGATAAATGTTTTTATGATTACTTAATGCAAAAAATGCTGGAATTGAATAGCTATTATATAGTAGTTGGGGCAGATATGAATGCTATTTTAGACACAAATTCTGACCGTTCTCACCCTAATGCTTCTGGGGACCAAATGCAAGCTACTGCTGCCCTACAAGCTCTAGTAACTAACTTGAGTCTTATAGACATATGGCGATCTGTTAACCCCACTCTTAAGGACTATTCATTTTTTTCATACAGACATAAAACCTCGTCAAGGATTGATTTTCTTTTTTCTTCCCCACAACTATTTGAAACAGTAAATTCTGCAGTGTTACTTCCTGTTGCCCTATCTGACCACAAAGGAGTCTTATGTCATACTACTCTTAGCTCCATGACGAAGCGGGCCACAAGGTGGCGCTTTAATTCCTCATTATTGAGAAATGAGGAATACAAAACACAATTTATCACTGAGCTAGAGGAATTCCTTTCTTTCAATGCTGGGTCAGTTCAGGATCCTAGAATTTTATGGGATGCGGTGAAGGGATTTATCAGAAATAATTCAATAAGATTTAGCTCCAATCTGCGAAAAGCTAAGTCTGCTAAACTGCAAATACTAGAAACAGAATTATCTAGACTTAGTACCATTTTGCAAAATAATTACTCTGAACATGTAGAAACCCAACACTCTATTATTAAGAAAGAAATAAACAATATTTTAAAACAACAATCTGAATTCTTGATACACAGAACCAGGCAACGTTATTATTTTCATGGCTCGAGGCCTAGTCATTTACTAGCAATGAAAATCAGGTCAAATGACCGCTTTGCAGACATTCCAGCTATTAGATCAGCAAGTGGCATCATTACTACAAACCCTAAACATATAAACCAGGCATTTCAGGATTTTTACTCCAGTTTATACAAATCAGAGGTTCAACCAGACCAGAAAAAATGTAAGGACTTCCTCAGACAACTTGATCTACCACAGTTAACTACAAGAGATGCCTTGAAGCTGGACCAGCCCTTAACACTTGATGAATTGCAGGAAGCAGTTGCTTCCATGCAGACGAATAAATCCCCAGGGACAGACGGGATACCTCCTGAATTTTATTTGACATTTTGGACAATGCTAGGCCCTCTACTTCTAGAGATGATCATAGCTTCAATTGAAAGGGGTACTTTCTCTCGAGACGTTAATACCGCATTAATATCTTTGTTGTTGAAGAAAGATAAGGATCCTGCAGACTGTGCTAGCTACAGACCTCTTAGTTTATTAAACTCAGATCTCAAAATATATGCTAAACTACTTGCCAGACGTATTCAACAATACATGCCTTTCCTAATCCATTGTGATCAAACTGGATTTATTAAATCCAGACTGGCATCTGACAATGTTAGGCGGCTTCTACATGTAATTGATGCTGCGGCTAGCTTAGAAACGCCTGTAGCGGTATTGTCTTTAGATGCAATGAAGGCCTTTGACCGCACAGAATGGACCTTCTTATGGTCTGTCTTGGAGTATATGGGTTTTGGTACTAATTTTATTCATATGGTCCAGGTCTTGTACTCTAACCCTACAGCACAGGTGTTGACCGGGCATATATATTCTACCCCATTCCCTATCTCCAGGTCATCTCGTCAAGGCTGCCCCTTGAGCCCGTCGCTTTTTGCACTGTCCCTTGAACCTCTAGCGCAGATGATCAGACAAACAGCCACCATTGAACCCATCTCCATTCACAATAGTTATCATAAAGTATCTCTATTTGCAGATGACATACTACTTTTTATGGAAAATCCAATGCAATCTATACCTAACCTATTATCAGTCTGTGAACAGTTTGGTGCTCTTTCTGGATTTAAGATTAACTGGTCCAAATCAGCCTTACTGCCCCTTAACAATGCTGCGAGAGAGTTGCCTTTTCCTACTGAAATCCCTGTGGTCCAACACTTCCAATATCTTGGCGTCCAAATTTTCCCTTCATTGAGCCGCATCACATCGCACAATTTTTCTGAAATATATAAAAATATTAAATCTGATATGGACAGATGGACCTCTCTCCCTTCTTCTCTTCAGGCGCGTATTGCCATGGTTAAAATGAATATTTTACCAAGAATTAATTTTATTAGCTCTATGGTTCCCTTATGCCCTCCTACGAATTATTGGAAAACTCTTCATTCTGATATTTCCAAATTCATTTGGAATAAAAAGCGCCCACGTCTGAAACTTTCCACTCTGCACAGGAATAGGGAGGATGGTGGTTTAGCAGTCCCTAATTTTAAGTATTATTTTTGGTCTTTTGTCCTTCGTGCACTTTTGGTTTGGCGTGATGCAGATACACCTGTATCTTGGCGTGATTTAGAAAACAATATAGTTAAACCATGGAGTCTGGAAGATGCACTTTTTTCCAATGTCTCTAACAAACAAGCTTCCTTACGCTTTGGCCCCATAGTGTCCAATGTTCTTCGTACATGGCGTCTAGTGGAATCTGAGTGTAAATTGTCCTTCAAATGGCACACCTTTTCCCCTCTCTTCAACAACAATGGATTGCTGATTGGAGGAAGACCTATCTCCTCTTATTGTTGGAGAAACAGTGGCATTCATTATGTAAGAGACCTCTTTAATGAAGCTGCTCTATGTTCCTTTCAAGAACTCAAAAACTCTTTCAACCTACCAGGTTCATCCTTTTTCTTTTATTTGCAGATCAGGTCAGCCTTAAAGGCTTATGGTGTTCCTTGGCAACAACCCCTTCCTGTCCACCCCCTTTATAGGCGGATCACTGTACAAAACAAAACTAAGGGTTTGGTATCTTCACTATATAAATATATCCTTGAGTCTTCTTATGCAGAGCTACCAGTGGATAGAGTGTGGCGGTCTGACTATCCTAATTTGGATGCCGAATTTGAGTGGGAGGATGTTTGGGCCAACATTAAGGAGGCTTCTCGTAATCCCAATCATCAAATGATCCATTTTAATTTCATACACCGAACCTACCTCACACCTCGCAAGCTACATGCCATGGGTTTAAGAGACACTCCCTTATGTTCTCTTTGTACACAAAATGTACCTGGAACTTTCCTCCATATGATGTGGGAATGCCCACCAGTTACTCAGTTTTGGACTAGGGTTGCAGCCACACTATCTAATTTACTATCAGTGACAATACCAGTTGATGTCTCAGTGTTGTTACTTAATGACCTGTCTGAACTGAATATTGATAGGCTGAAGAAGCGCATTGTATTAGCTGGCCTGACAGCTGCTAAAAAAATGATTGTACTACGATGGAAACCCCCCCAGGAACTCAGCACCAGACAGTGGATTCTGTCGTTTCTGGATGTAGTATATTTAGAACTATCAACAGCTCGGGTTCATGGAGCCACTGAAAAGACTTTAAATGGCTGGCTTCTTGCAGCTGACTCTCTAAAGAAGATTCTTGGGTGATTTATCAATATTTTTAGTTGTAGTACTTCTTCCTGTTAATTATGGATCTTTTCCCCTGTATTTGTTTTGTCTTTGTCTATGTCTTATGTTTTTCCTTTGTCATTGGTTATCATGTCCCATTGGCACGACTTGGCGGGCGTGCCTATGGCTGCTATTCTTTGTTGTTGTTGTTTTGTTTTATTTTACTGTCATGCACTGTTTTAGTGCTGATGTGGGTTTTATTTTTAGGGCATGGGTGGAGGGGTTTGTAGTAGGTGGGTATTGTGAGGGAAGGTGTGTGTGTGTGGGGGGGGTCCTACCCACTGTACTAAGTTGTGTTTTGGTATTCTTCACTGTTTGTTGTAATTATTGAAATCCTTAATAAACATTTGATCACAAAAAAGAAAAATTAACGCGTAAATTTTTTTAATTAATTGCATTACGATTATCGCGTTAACTATGACAGCCCTAGTCACACACAGGTGCATATCAATAAATTAGAATACCAGAATAACATGGAAAAGCCAGTAGGTTCAAGTCAAAAAGCCCCCACCAAGTATTGAGAGCATATAGATGGACAAACTCATCAGAAAGCAAACATTTCCATCTCAAAAATGCTTTTTTAAAATCGGTCTTTTGTCCTATACATTTTTGA
The DNA here is from genome assembly GCA_027575975.1 of Cathorops multiradiatus. Lineage (NCBI taxonomy): Eukaryota > Metazoa > Chordata > Actinopteri > Siluriformes > Ariidae > Cathorops > Cathorops multiradiatus. Next base: position 48,359,633 of record JAPEKM010000024.1, read on the forward strand.
GATACTTTTGAGATCTTTATGAAATGTAAGCCATAATCATTGCAAATAAAAGAAAGTAAATCAATAAAGACATGAAATTTTTCATTGTGTGTGTAATGGATCTACATAATGTATTAATTTCACCCTTTGAATTGAATTACTGACATAAATAAACTTTCCATAATATAATATTCTAATTCATTGAGATGCACCTGTATAGACTATAAACTTGTGCGCGCGCGCATGCGGGGGCGATGACGTGTTTCATGACGTCATTAGCGTCACGGCAGCGCGAGCGAGCCGTATGTATTCACGCGATCACCCTGAACGTACTCGAGACCGCGAAACTGTGTTACACAGCAGTAAAACATGTTTCTAGTCGAGAACCCCGCCACAGACAGCTCGCGGCCACACGGTGAACGGCCCCCGAGATAGCCGAGGAACACCCCGTGAGTGAGAGCGGTGCGGCCGTCCAGAATCAGCTTACATAGCAGTGCTTCTATAGCACGTACACATGGAGCTAGAGGTTAGCAAATAAAAAATAACATGGAGGGCTAACGTGGTAGCCAGTGCCTGTGTGACTGACCTTTCATGTGACTCGAGAGTGCAGACTCTCCCATTGCGAAAAGACGAATCTCTTTTCTGCATACTTTGCAGTATGCCACGTGTCGGTTTGCTCCATGTTTGAGCCATGGTCTATATTTTATATTTTATAAATCGTCATCATGACAACAGACCAGCATGACCCACACACAAAGGCTCATAGCTCACCAGACAGACTGGTTAACATTTTTTTAATTTCACTATTTTATTTCTCTCTCTTTAATAAGCCGTATATTGAGTGAGATAGCTATTTGTTGCAAAATAAGTATGATTACAATATCAAGCATTTACAAGCACTAGACCCAAAATTCAAGCATTTTTTAAGCCTTAAAAAGACAACATTAAAATTCAAGCATTTTCAAGGATTTCAAGGACCCATACGAACCCTGCCTCCAAGTAGTTTGAGCAACACCACAGTAGCTCTTATTTCAGTTTGGGGCGAATCAAAGTTCCAGTGACAATTTGAAACTACAATAAAACAATCATAAAGAAAACAAGAGGCATACATTTTTCATTTTATGACTCAAGAAGTGTTTACTATCTGAGGCAGGGTCACTGATATGGGTGCTACAAGACTGAAGATGGCAAATGGCAGCAGTAAAACTAGAAGCAAGTAGCAGCAGTCACCCCCCATGTAAGGTAAAACCTGCACAAGAAAGAAAAAGAAAAAATTTTATTCATCACACACACTTGTGAAATTCCTCTCTGCATTTAATCCATCTGAAGCAGTGAACACACACATGCACACACACGAGCAATGAGCACACACACGTACCCAGAGCAGTGGGCAGCCATGCTAACAGCACCCAGGGAGCAGCTGGGAGTTAGGCGCCTCGCTCAAGGGCACCTCAGCCCAAGGCCGTCCCATATTAACCTAACCACATGTCTTTGAACTGTGGGGGAAACCGAAGCACCCAGAGGAAACCCACGCAGACATGGAGAGAACAGGCAAACTCCACACAGAAAGGCCCCCTCCTGGGTTCAGAACCTTCTTGCTGGGAGGCGACCATGCTAACCACTTACACCACCATGCCACATGGACATGTGCATTTGGATGAATCTAAAATGATGACATGAGCTGAGTTTGGTGAAAAATAGTAGGCATTTCAACCTGTTATTTTCTCAGAGGAGGACAACATCAACATAGCCAATCTGGAAGGAAATAAAGTCATAGGACCACCTGGAAAAATCAGAAATTACCACAAGAACCCAAGGATATTGAAATTCAGATGGATAGGTCTCTTCAGTGTGAATGTCACAAGTGTAGTCAGATGTCGGTCAGATTTTAGTTAAAACCCCCATCATAAATATTGGCCACTTCTTGTACATTACATGGCATTTAGCAGACACTCTTATCCAGAGTGACATACAGTACAAAGAGTGCAAAAGTCAGGTACACAAAGTGCTGAACTTCTAGACAAGAAAGTTCTAGTGAACAAGTGATAGCAATACCTAGTGTAATATTCTGTTGAAATCCCAATACTCAAACAGCCAAGGAAACAAGCCAACTATATAAAAGTATAACTAAATAAAGAACTCAAAACAGCTAACCCCAGGTGCGACCATAGACAGCCTGGGTTGGTCAAGACTGAAATGCAGTTACACAGTAAGCAGGGAAGAAGGGCAGCGGTGCAGCCTGAAGTGGTGAGTCTTCAGTCTGCGCATGAACGTGGTCAGGGAGTCAGCAGTTCTGACCTCAATGGGAAGGTCATTCCACCAAGAGGGGATGAGGACAGACAGCAGTCTTGAGCAGGAGAGGAGGAGCCAGGTTACATCAGTTATACACAGAGTATGACAAGGTAAATCACCAGTGTTATAGTCCCCACAGAGATGATCTGCATCTACAGGACAAATATTCAATTCAACCTTGTCAGAGCTGATTCACTGGTTAGTCTGCAAATAAATCACAGATCATACGACTGTAGCATGCTGCTTTGTTATAATTTCAAATGCTACATTATAGCTAGATACACATGCAAAGTCAGATACTCATGCACACAGATTTCCAGTATATTAATTGTAAACTAGGCACATTCTAAAAATTAGACATGACAAATTATTTTAATCTCATGCATTTTATCATTGTATGGAAACCCTGTTTCGTATCAAATAATAGTCTAAGAGGTTAGGCACAGGAACACAGTTTCCCCAAATAGCACTGCAGGGTTCTCTAAACCAATTACAGGAACAACACTGGTACTGAGGACAGGGAAAGGGCAAAAATGTTTTAATTAACATGTATTCCCTTATATAGTCATTTTTTCTTTGGTAAGCCATTAATTATGGGGTTACATCATTCCACTGGCACATGTTATACTAGAGCTTACAGAATTCCTAAAATATTACTGTTAAAACTGTAGAGGATTCCTCAGAAATACATCGGAATCCTTCAGTCCTTCTTACTATGCCCAGGAATTATCCTTGTTTGAGTATCCACTGCTGCCTAAAGTTCCTAAAATGAGTATGATTGTGTTTTCATATGTGCATTACACAAATGCACAATTGCCTAAATAACTTTTATCTAAAGATCCAAAATAATCCCTAAATATGGCTTTGTACTAAATGCTAAGAGCAGGATTATAAGATTATTACACTGTACAAGGTGGCACTATTAAAATGTCATTCTGTGACTGTGTAATATCAGACATGTTCACATGTGCTACATGTCAGATTACATAATTAGGATTCTCTCACAATGCATGTCGTCCCTACAGTGCAATGAAGTGATGCTTTTTAGATGTTTTCCAAAGCAATATTCATATGCTGAGGTTTTGATGAAAAATTTCTGACACTGCCAGAACTTCTTTGGGTCACAATCATCCCATTCACATGTATACAGGTGTTTTTGAAAACAGTCCCCCCCGAGTGTTGGTCTCTGAAATCAAAAAGAAAAAGTTTTGGGTCACTGTAAACAAAGCTAAGGAGGAGAAATGTTTAAAGCTCTGTGTCAAAGTTTTTATGCGGCTTTTTTTTTTTTGGGGGGGGGGGGGGGGGGGGGTAAATTTTTGGAACCGGC
>JAPEKM010000024.1:48441567-48451681 GCA_027575975.1 Cathorops multiradiatus
ACATGCAAACTCCACACAGAAAGGCCCTCGCTGGCCACGGGGCTCGAACCCAGACCTTCTTGCTGTGAGGCGACAGCACTAACCACTACACCACCGTGCTGCCTGCATAAATAAATAATTATATCAATTAAAACATTTCTGAATATAACACTACAGGCTAAGTAAATTTAATATTCTGTACTATGTATTAAACATAATTTATAAAATATTTATTAATTAGGGTTTATAACATTAAATACATTATTAGAAAGATAATATTAAAGGAATATAATATTGGTGAATACAAAAGTAATACCATCACCAAAAATCCCAATGATATATTAACAACTTCCAATTATATTGTTATATATGTATACTTTTATGTGCTTATTTTATTTTATTTTTTTCCTGTCACCAACACAGACTAGCTAGGCCACTACTGTAACAATAATAAATATACCAAACACAGCATGAAACGTTCCTGTTGAAAAAAATATTTGGCTATACATTTATGATAACATATCTGTGGGACAGTTCAAAATAAGCTATTATTTTTATTTTAACTTAGCAACTTTGCAAATATATCTAGTTGAGCTTAGATTAACTGAAATAAGGCATGTTTAAAGTGTATTTAATGCTTTATTTTAATACTTTAAAATGGATATATGTCATTAGTAACAACCAAAATTAATTAATAAAGCAGGAGCAAAATAATATTAGTTATTTATTATTTTATTATCAAGTGCAAAACTATTGATAAATCATGGTTTCCAGATCCCAGAAAAAGGCAGCCTTGCCCCAGGGGTAATCTTGCATAATGTCACGCATGGAATCCTGGTCATCTGGGTCATTTTGGTTCATCTGACTCTGTGCTTGTTTACTCCCTAAAATTTGGTATTGTTGTTGAAATCTTACAAAATAATGATGGGAAAGCACTGAATTGTGTTTGGATGTTAAAATCCATATGTAACAGGATATTCAGTTCATGAATTTCCAAGAAATTACATTAATCTAAAGTAACAGTGGGAGAACTTTGTGCAAATGAAGCAAACAGATTTTGTATCACTTACTAATAATAAATCTGATTCATCAAGTGTTCATCACCGCCAGAACGACCATATGGGAATTATTGGAGCAAAAAAGAAATCCATTTATTTAATAAATGACATTTGATCTGACATTTGGACAGTTCGTCGATTCCCCTATTATTGCCCACTTCATATTTTCTTTCCGTAATTACACTGAATAAGTGTATGTTTTAAAGATTATATTTCTGCAATTATTGAGGTACATGTAAATATTTTCCTTATATTTTGCAGTTTCCAGCTTTGAATAAAATTCCACACACCAATCTGTTTCCAATTCTCTCTGGCTGGTGGTGCACTATCAGCGGTGAATGGGACTGTTGTGAACTGAGTGAACTGGCAGTTTCTAATCTTGAGGGCTTGAAAATATAACCTTTTCCTTTGGAATATCCTTGATAATCTTCTGCCCCTTCATCCGACATATAAGAATCCCAATCACTATCAGAATTCTCTCCAAAACGTGATTCCATATCAAGACTGGTCTAACCACTGCTGCACATGGGGATCAAATTGATATTTGGATTGTTACATGTGTGACGTCATGCACCCCTTCGGTATCTTCTGGTTCAGTCTCTGCAGATTCTGTGAAAATCTTCTTGATTTTCCATTAATTTATGGCCTTTTGGATCAGCTATGGTTTAAAAATACATGGTCAATCAATATAATGATTGTTGCTTTGTACAAGGAAAAAAGTGTGGTTTAGGGACATTAAATTCACTTTCATTTTTTTTTCAAACATGATAAAATATAAAAATATACCTTCTCACTGACAGAAGTGACTACACTTTAACTGTTTTGTCCTGTCATGTCAGAAATTAAGTGTTTGTCCTTTGTTGCTGATTTGTTTGTCTTTTGTTGCTGATTTAAATTTGTTGTTTTGTTTCTCTGTATATTTTCTGTTTATTTATTTTTACCCTGTACAGCACTTTGGTCAGTGTAAACTGTGTTTAAATGTGCTCTATAAATAAAACTTACTTACTTACACTTTGGTCAGTGTAAACTGTGTTTAAATGTGCTCTATAAATAAAACTTACTTACTTACACTTACTTACTTACTTACTTACTTACTTACTTACTTACTTGCTTGCTTGCTTACTTACTTACTTACTTACTTACTTACTAGAAGTCTGTACTGCAAACGTGGTCAATAGTGATCCTGATGATGCTCTCGCTTTTTCAAGACCTTTGTGAGACTTTCTTTGCATGTGAAGTTCAACATCTTGAAGGCCTTGGTGTTTACAACTGATACTCCTGTTGCAAACAGTGCATCGGAAATGGTGCTTGCTTGCTGAATCATCAATAATGCATGGATAGATTTTATCATATCATACTTAGCTGCACCTTGATACTTAAACATTTTCTGTTTTTTAGAACTTGGAGGACCCTCTGATCCTGAATCGTTGTCACTCATTTTTGCTAGGTGTGTCTGTCCCACCGGGAATGTGGAAATGATGAAGCCAAAGTAACATGCGATTTCATTGGTCGACTTCCTGCAGTCTCCCAATCATGAATGTCCTTTCACTGCGTGATTCAGTGCAAAAAATCGTGAATCTCACGGCAAAGTCATGAGAGTTGACAGGGCAGTTTTCAGCGAGTATTGGAGCAAAAAAAATAGTGTTTTGGCAAATTTAAAGCATGTTGACATGAAATTAAAGTATGTTATATTAATCTGTAAGTTTGCTTTGAATTGCATTTTGCTCTCATGTGTGCAGGTATACTCAAAGTTTAGTATTCGCTATTTTCCGCTCTCTGATGCACTTTTTGTTTCTCTTATTCTAGCTCCTTGACTCCCAATATCCATCATGGCATCTCATAGTTTCTAATTTATTTTGTGCTTCAGTTCAATGGCTTATGTTGCTTTAAATGCCCTCTCCATCAAATTCAATCAAATGTTTCCTCAATTTTGGTTTTAAAGTCTGCACTCGTTCTTGATGGCGAGTATTGCTTTTGAAGTTGTGTTTACCTCATCACCACCGTTTCTTGAGGTATCAAAGCTGTTGTCTTTCATTTGTTCTTGTTTTTTTTTTTCATTTCTGTACCCTAATTTTGGTACAATGTTTTCTGCTCTTGCCCCACTCATCTCATAACTACTGTACATTTAACTTATCCCTATGTCGCATCTTGAATTTTGCTTGGATTCAGTCTAATTAAATGATAGCATTGGATCTGTATAGCCATGTTTGTTCTACAGAACCCCACTGGAAGACCCAGTTTTTGTTTAGTTAATTTAGCTGCCAGAATAATAATGCAGCACATGGCAAAAATATCATTCTACCCAGCAAACTATTTATAGAAAGGCCTCACAAATTTATGAAGAAGTGTTTGAAACAACATCATCTCCGACAGGACATAATAAAGTTTTTATCGATCTGTCTATTGATTCTATCGCTCAGGCCAGCAGTGTTAGTGTGCCCTCCTACTCTCCCATGAGCCTGTGTTGGATCACTGAGCAGTGACAGCAGGGTCATGGAGTGGTCACATTCCTGTACAATACAAGACTTATCCATGGAGCTGTAGTTATGACCTAAATGAATCTGATAAAACTAAAGGGTGTTACACATACTTACATTCTAAATAGACTTTCAATAGAAGGAAAAATATTGTACCAAATCGGCAACATTAACTAGTTACACTACGATTACATTAACACTCTAGCTAACAAAAAAGGACAATATATTTTACATTGATAAACTACCACTATATAAATGAGGAGATAAAATGTAAGAGTTAGATTAGCAGTTTTCTCTTTACAAATAAGCATAATGAACAATTAAGTAAAGCAAAGTGTGTTTTATATTCAGTGCTCAGAGGTGTTGCTAGATTCATGGCTCAGAGCTGAAGCATGCAGCTACCTTTGCCTTTGGGTCACAGTTCACCAATACATTCAACAAATAAAAAAAAGGCAGAATCCCTCTTATTTTGACTCAGCTTTGGATGGCACAGCAAGTTAAAATTTATCATTTTTTAAGTAACGAAAAAGTTTTCCTTTAACATATAATTCATGATTAGAGATTACCAAAGATTGCATAAGTACACACATTCTTTATGTAAGTAGAAGTAAGGATATTTGTGTAAAAATATGCTCTGGTAAAAGTACAAAAGTACAGGCTCTAAAAAGTACTCAAAATAAAAAGTAAAAAGTAGCCCATTTGAAGGACCTTTCTACAGGCTGTTTTTGTGCAAAGCCAACTGAAACTCACATAATATCATTAAAATCAAATCAAATATAATCAGAATGTTGGCATGTGCATGTGGAAGGAGGCAAACCCATGCTTTATTCAATTAATTATTAAATAATACCATATATAAGGTGCACCACTGCAAATTATTTAATTGCCAAATAAATAATTCACTTGCATGTGCAGTTGATTGACTATAGCTAGCTATGAATAGCATGCTAACCCACAGTGCAGCTGTATATAATGGTATCTTACAGTGTCTTGCAAAAGTATTCATCCTCCTTGGTGTTTGTCCTGTTTTGTTGCATTATAAGCTGGAATTAAAATGGATTTTTGTGGGGTTAGCACCATTTGATTTACACAACATGCCTACCACTTTAAATGTGAAAATTGTTGTTTTATTGTGACAAAAACAATCATTAAGATGTAAAAAAACAGAAATCTGGAGTGTGCAAATGTCATGCTCCGCCCTGGACATCCACTCCAGTGCTTGTGTATCTCCCACTTCAATGCCAAATTCTACAGGAATTCCATCCTGCCTGCTTCCCTGTTCAGTGAGGGCTCGCCTGAATTCACTTCCTGGTTTTCACTGCTGCTTTTATAAACGCCGTTCTCAGAAACAGACTTTGCCAGAACGTCTCATTTGTTTACTCTAGCCGTTTCTGTGCCTCATATGCTGTTCATGGTTGTTTGCACTAACATTTTTCTTGTTCATGGGTTTTGCACTAGTGTTTTTCTTGTTCATGTTTTTTGCACTAACATTTTTCTTGTTCATGGTTTTTGCACTAGCGTTTTTCTTGTCCTTGCCTGCCTCATTTTTTGTCAAGTTTTGCCTCCTTTTTTACCTGGACTATTTTTGCTTTTGTTTCATCATCTCGTTTGTTTACGTTTTTGCCACACCCTTTCCCTGGATTAAACCCACCTTATTTATTGGATTACTGTCTGTGTATGTGCTCTTCTTCTGGATCCAAACTTCACCACAACTCCAGCACCAATAACAGTATGTTCTGGCCAGCATGGATCCAGCGAAACTCGCCCATCTGAGAACTGTCATCCAGCAACAAGGGACTCACCTCGGGACCCACCAAAAAGACCTACAACAAATTATTCAGAACCTCGCCACCCTGTCCAACTCACTCAACCTCCTCACCACTCAGATGCAGCACTATCAAGCCATGCCTACCCCTGCCCAGCTGTCTCCTACTTCAGCTCCTGCCACTGCCTCTCTCCACAAGTCGAGACTCCCAGCGCCTCAGCCCTATGATGGAGAACCAGATACTTGCAGATCGTTTTTGTCTCAGTGCTCATTGATCCTAGAGTTGCAACCTCTGGCCTTCCCCACAGAATGCTCCCAGGTAGAATATACCATCACAATCCTCACTGGCAAAGCCAGAGAGTGGGGAACAGCAGTCTGGGATGTTGATGCACCCTTTTGCTCCAATTTCAAAGATTTTTCTGAGGAGATGAGGCAAAATTTTACAGCTCTCTGTCCGGCCGGGAGGCGGCTAGAGAACTCATGGATCTGCGGCAAGGGTCCTGGTCTACCTCAGACTACGCCATCGAGTTCCAGATGTTGGTGGCATCGTGCAGTTGGAATGAGAGTGCCCAGGTTGATGCGTTCCTGCATGGCTTGTCCAATGCCATGAAGGATGAACTGGTTTCACAGGAACTGCCGTCGGACCTCTCCAGCCTCCTGGACCTCGCCAACAGTATCGACGCCAGGATCCAGCAACAGAGGAGAGAAAAGACCTGCCCCAGCTTCACCTCCTCTCCACCTCCTGCCTCATCCATCGAACCCATGCAGGTAGACTGGGTTTGGGTGTCAGCGGAGGAATGACAGATCCAGTGAAGCACAGGGGTCTGCTTCTACTGCGGTCAGCTAGGACACATCTTCTGAGCCTGCCCGCTAAGAGGACAAGCCCACCAGTGAATCGAGGGGCCTTGGTGGGCAATGCTCAGAACCAACGCCCTGCTGATCGACCATTACTCCCTGTCATTGTCATCCATGACAACCAGCATTACCACTTCCAGGCTCTTGTCGACTCAGGGGTGGACAGTAATCTGATCTGCTCCGCTACCGCCAAGCATCTGGGAATCCCATTACTTGCTCTGAACATTCCTCTCACTGTCCTTACACTCAATGGCACCGGCTTGACCACCATCACCCACCTTACTGCCCTGCTCACCCTGAGGATTTCCAGTAACCACTCAGAAACCATCCAACTTCACATCATGAATGACCCCCACGTACCCATCATCCTAGGATTAACCTGGTTAACACAGCACAACCCTCACCTAAACTGGGGCCGACAACACCATCCTAGGCTGGAGCCAGTCCTGCCTAGCTTCCTGCCTGAACTCCACTCTGCCTCCAGCCAAACCACAGCAGCCTTCAGCCAGCAAGTTTCCCGACCTCTCTCACATGCCTCCAGAATACCTGGACTTAAAACTCATTTTCAGCAAGACCCAAGCAGTGGCCCTCCCTCCTCACAGACCCTATGACTGTGGAATCAATCTCCTGCCTGGGGCGGCACCACCCAAAGGGCAACTCTACTCTCTCTCTCCTGTCGAAAGGCAAGCCATGGAGAAGTACATCTCCGAATCTTTGGCAGCTGGGATCATCTGCCCTTCCTCCTCCCCAGCAGGGGCAGGATTCTTCTTCATAGAAAAGGACAAGTTGCTCTGCCCCTGCATTGATTATAGAGGTCTCAACGCCATCACGGTCAAGAACCGCTACCAACTACCGCTCATGACCACGGCCTTTGAACTACTCCAGGGAGCCAAGGTATTTACCATGCTGGATCTATGTAATGCCTACCACCTCATCAGGATCAGGGAGTGGGACGAGTGGAAGATGGCCTTTAACACCACCACTGGTCACTATGAGTGCCTCGTAGTCCTTTTCGGCCTGACCAATGCGCCCACAGTCTTCCAGGCACTCATTAACAATGTCTTAAGGGACTTCCTCAACATCTTCATTGTCATGTACCTGGATGACATCCTGATCTTCTCCTGCTCCCTGGAGAAATATTGAGTTCATGTCCGGCAGGTCCTCCAGCACCTGCTAGAAAATAAGCTGTTTGTCAAGGCGGAAAAAAAGTGAGTTTCACCAGAGCACTGTCTCATTTATGGGGTTCATCATCTCCTTAGCAAGGATCCAAATGGACCCCCTCAAGTTTGAGGCAATTTCTGACTGGCCCACCCTATCCTCGCAACAAGAGCTCCAGCGTTTCCTGGGGTTCACCAATTTCAACAGGAGCTTCATCCATGACTTTAGATTGGTGGCTGGACCTCTCACAACATTGACCTCAATCAAGAGTCTGTTCTAGTGGTGGGAGGAAGCAGAGAAAGCCTTCTCCATGCTCAAACTCAAGTTCACCACAGCACCCATCCTCACCATACCTGACCCAGCCAAACAGTTCATTGTGGAGGTCGACACTTCAGAGTCCAGGATCAGAGCTATTGTCTCCCAGAGGGCCAATGATAACAAGGTCTATCCCTGCTCCTTCTTCTCTCACCGGCTGTCCCCTGCTGAACGTAACTACGACATCAGTGACAGAGAGCTGTTGGCTGTCAAGCTGGCCTTGGAGGATTGGAGGTACTGGCTCAAGGGGTCGGATCTCCCCTTCCTTGTCTGGACCGACCACAAAAATTTAGAATACCTCAAGTCTGTCAAACGTCTCAATTCCCGTCAAGCCCAATGGTCTCTCTTCTTCTCCTGGTTCCAGTTCACGCTCTCCTACCACCCAGGCTCCAAGAATGGCAAACCTGATGCCTTGTCCAGGATGTTCTCTTCCCACCAGGAGGAGTCTAGTATTCCTGAAACCATCCTCCCTCCATGCTGTCTGGTGGAGGCCACCCTACTTGAGGTAGAGACGTTAGTGCAGAAGGCCCTGGAGCAAGACCTCAGAGAAGGTAACTCTAGCAATATATCACATAACCATCTGTTTGTCCCCCATTCTGTGCGAACCCAGGTGCTGCAGTGGGGTCATGGCTCCAAGTTGGTTTGTCACCCAGGAGCTGCTTGGACCCTGGCACTCATACAACAGCGCTTCTGGTGGCAACACATGTATTCTCACAGTCATTGACCGTTTCTCTAAGTCAGTCCACTTCATCCCTCTGCCCAAGCTTCCCACAGCTAAAGAAACCACCAAACTACTCATCCCACAGCCCGAGGTACTTGTAGGAATCCACAGCCTCCTCGACTCCCTCGATCAGAACTGGTCATGACCTTGGTCTGGACCTCCCAAAGTCAATGACCAGCCGTTCTCAGACACAAACTTTGCCAGAACCTCTCGTTTGTCATCTCTAGACATTTTTTGTGCCTCGAATATTTTTCATGTTTTTTTCTCTAGCGTTTTTTTTTTTCTTGTTCATGGGTTTTCCTCTAGCATTCTTTCTTGTCCTTACCTGCCTTGTTTTATTGTTAAGTTTTTTTGCTTCCTTTTTTGTACCTGGACTATTTTGCTATAGTTTCTTCACCTAGTTTGTTTACCTTTTTGCCACGCTGTTTTGGATTAAACCCACTTCACTTTGGATTACTGTCTGTGTACATGTTCTGCTTTTGGATCCTATTTCACCACACCTTCACCACCCATAACACTCTGAAGATTTGGATTTTATAGATGTATGAAGGGCTTTGCACCCTGCAGATACAGAGGGTTCCCCCCCAAAAAAAAAAGTTCATAAATGCTATACGAGAATAGATTATTTCTTTACCCCAAAATATTGTTGCAATCAATTGTTAATAACTCTACAGGCAATATAGTCATATCAGACCATCCTGCTCTATTTCTCCAATTTAGCTTCAAGAACCTGTTTACTCACACAAGACACTGGAGGCTCAACCCTCTAATTTTGAAGGATCACAAGTTCATATCTTATTTCACAGAAGAATTTAAGTCATTTTTGTCTATTAACTTACCCTCTACAGAGGACCCATCACTGCTATGGGAAACATCCGATGCCTTTTCAAGAGGTCTGATCATGTCTTCCACATCCAGTAAAAGGCATAAGCAAGCAGAACAAAGGCAGAGTTTAGAAGCCAAACTTAAACTTGCAGAGAAAGACTTCAAGAATCCATCTCCAAAAAAGCTTAAAGAAATTTCAGCACTCTGCTCCTCACTAGACTCCATCTTAACGAAATACGCAGAAGGCAAAATTAGATTCGCCAAACAAAAAATATACAAACGGTGATAAAGCAGGTAAATACTTGGCCTATCTAATAAAGAAAAAGGTTGATTCCCATACCACTTCCTCAATTACAGTCATTTGATACTACAACTATTAATGACACATTTCGGAACTTTTATGAAAATTTATATAAAATCAGTTGCAATCTGACGCCCTGGAGTTAATGAAAAAATTTTTTCTCTTGACTTAATTTACCCAGCCTATCAGATGATCAGAAATCTACCCTCAGTGCTCCTATATCTAAGGAAGTGATATTGCATGCTGTTAAAGGGAGGCAATCTGGAAAAGCTGCTGGACCAGACAGACTCAGTCGTGAGTTCTACAAAGAGTTTCAAAACCTTTTAGTTGATCCTCTGCTAAACATGTATAATGATTCTTTTGAAAAGGGTGTTCTACCCATGTCCTTGAGGGAAGCTAATATTTCCTTAATTTTAAAGAAGGATAAACAGCCTGAGGATTGCACCTCCTATAGGCCAATCTCACTATTAAATGTGGATCTGAAGCTCCTCTTAAAAGATACACTATATTGGCAAAAGTATTTGCTCGCCCATCCAAATTATCGGAATCAGGTGTTCCAATCACTTCCATGGCCACAGGTGTCTAAAATCAAGCACCTCGGCATGCAGACTGTTTTTACAAACATTTGTGAAAGAATGGGTCGCTCTCAGGAGCTCAGTG
>JAPEKM010000024.1:48727787-48738729 GCA_027575975.1 Cathorops multiradiatus
TCCTCCCAAGGCACCGTCAGCTCCAACATGATGACCTGCTTGGAAGACTCTGATTGCAGCACAATGTCTGGTCTCAGACTGGTTTCCAAGATGTTCTCAGGGAACTTCAGCTGTTTTCCTAAGTCCACCCTCAGCTGCCAGTCCTTTGCTGTTCCCAGCAGTCCTGTTTGGGCCTTTGGTTGGGGAGGAGGTTTTTCCCCAGCCTTCACAAATACTGTCCTGTGCCTCGATGGTGGCAAGCGCTTGCTGTGGTCGATGGCACAGCGGATGGACTCAGCAACTGCCTTCAGCACCTGGTCGTGGCGCCAGCGGTAGCGACCATCTCCAAGTGCCCTAGGACAGCTGCTGAGGATGTGCTCCAGTGTTCCCCTTCCCTGGCACAAGGTACATGATGGAGCTTCAACCTTGCCCCAAAGGAAGAGGTTTGACGGGCTGGGCAGGACGTCGTAAACAGACTGGACGAGAAATTTTATACGGAGCGGTTCAGCCTTCCACAACTCCGGCCATGAGATTGTTCTGTTCATGGCTTCCTCCCATCTAGTCCACGCGCCCTGCTGCCTTAGCCCCACCCACTGGCTTGCACGCTGCACTTCGACTCCAGCCCGCACCTCGAGTTGGACCCGATCCCGCCTTTCCTTGCCCCTAAGCCTGCTGAAGTGGGTTGTTGGTACGGTTCCCAGTCCTGCCCGGCCGGTGGCCACAGATCCCACAAGCTCTTTGTGGGACAGCCGAGCTTCAGCCTGGTCCACCGCCTCTTGCGCCCTCCACCTTCTGCCTGTCCTCACCTCAATTCCAGCTTGAGCCACCTTTGGGTCCTTCGATTCCCTGTACTGGAGAACCTCCCTTGCTCTGGCAACCATGAACTCCTCCGTGAGGCCCTTTATTGGTAGGTTCAGCTTGTTGTTGTTGCCGTAGAGGGCGAGGCTGCTGAGACTCCGAGGAAGCCCCAGCCAGCGTCGGAGGTGGCTGCTGACCCTCCGCTCAAACCCTTCCACGGTGGACATGGGAAATTCATAAACCAGCAATGGCCATAGTATCCTGGGCAGGATGCCATGCTGGTACACCCATGCCTTGAACTTCCCCGGGAGACCAGATTTGTCCACTGCAGTTAGCCAGCCCTCGAGTTGTTCATTGGTAGCCCTGATGGAAGCTGTATCCTTCAGGGAGCAGTCGAAGATCTTCCCCAGGCTTTTCACAGGCTTCTCTGTGACTGATGGAATCTGGGTGCCTCCTAGGAAGAAGCTGAACCGGTCAGTCACCTTCCCTCCCTTTAGGACTAGAGACCTGGATTTCTCTGGCTTGAAGCGCATGCGGGCCCAGGTGGTAAGCTTCTCCAAGCCCTGGAGGATCCATCTGCACCCTGGTACTGACGTTGTTGTTACTGTCAGATCGTCCATAAATGCCCTGATGGGGGGCTGACGGATCCCGGACTTGGTTGTGGGCCCTCTGCACTCCGGCTCGGCAGACTTGACCAGCATGTTCATGGCCAAGGCAAAGAGAATCACTGAAATGGTACATCCAGTGATGATCCCTTTCTCTAGCCGGTGGCGCTCTGATGTAACTGCACCAGAGGTGAATCTCAGGTGAAAGCTGTTATAATAGTCCATAATTAAGGCCTTGATGTTACATGGGACATGGTGCCTCTCCAATGCCACCTCCACCAGTTTATGGGGTATAGAGCCATATGCATTAGCTAGGTCCAGCCAAAGCACAGATAGGTTCCCTTTCCCCTCTCGGGCCTCTCTTATCAGCTGTGTCACCACTCCACTGTGTTCCAGGCACCCTGGTACCCCTGGGATCCCACCCTTTTGCACTGAAGAGTCGATGTACTGATTCCGAAGTAGGTAGTCTGACAGCCGGTGGGACAGGATACTGAAAAATATCTTCCCCTCAACATTGAGCAGCGAGATGGTCCTGAACTGCTCGATAGTGGTGGACCTCTCTTCCTTCGGAACCCACACCCCTTCTGCGGATCTCCATTGATGGGCGACGATCCCTCTCCTCCAGATTGCCCTTAGGATTTTCCACAGACGGTTCAGGAGCTTGGGGCACCTCTTGTACACCAGGTAGGATATACCATTGGGTCCAGGAGCCGAGTTGTTCCTTGCAGCCTTGACCACAGACTGAGTTTCTTTCCAGGTGGGGGCCTTGGTGTTGAACTCACAAGCTGGCTCAGGTGGCTTGATCAGGTCTCTGCATTCACCTAGGTCCTCCTCCCTCACTGCATCACTGTATGTTTCGTGGAGGTATGAGTCTACCTCCTCTTTTGCGCAGGTTAGATGTCCGCTGCGCTTCTGGCCTAGCAGCTGTTTGGTAAACCCGAAGGGGTTAGCTAGGAATGCAGCGCGTCTTTTAGCCCTTTCCTTCGCCCGTCTCCTGTGCCACTCTGCTCTTCTGAGGGTTAGCAACTTCTTCCTCAGGACACAGCGGATCTCTGCCAGCCCCGGCTTCAGGTCCTCACTTGCCCTCTTGAACTGGTTCTTCAGGTCCCTGAGTTCCCGTCGCAGCTGCGAGATCTTCTCTGCCCTGCGGTTCTTGGAGTAAGGGTTTGCAGCAGCACGCTTCTCAACTGTTCCAAACCTTTCAGTGGCGATGCTAATGACCATGATGGCCATTATTTGGAGTTTCCTGTCTGCCCCTCCTTTCATTGTGGCTTCCAGGATACCATCCAAATCGTCATCGAGCTTCTGCCACTCACTCGCTTTACTGGCAGGAGGCCACTTAACCCGCTTTTGGTGTTGTGGGATGTCTGGAGCTAGGCCTTCCCGAGCGTGGAGGTCCTGGGCGCTGTGGGGTGACTCCTGGCCCGGGTCCTCCTGCGTCTCACCAAGGTCCTCTGGAGTGTGTGGGGGGCTGTGGGGCTCGTGCCCCACTGGCTCCTCCTGCGGCTCACGGAGGCTGTTCCTTGTGCGCTGCCCTGGCTGCTCTCTCACCAAGCATCCCATCTTGGTCTGGTGGATCTTCAAACCCCGCGGGTTTTTGCAGCTCTTGCCGCATATGCATATTGTATTAGTTGTCAGTTGTCCGTTTGCATGGGTCGTTGCCTGGTTGTCCGTCCGGTTGGGGTGCTCATTCTCCCCCCCTCTCGGGCTCCCCTGGGGGTGTGTTCCTTTACGACGTTTCGTAGCTGAGTAAGGGTTCTTCCTCTCGGAAGATGCAGGCCGGGTTGCTGGCCCTTCCTGCCCCAGTTGCCGTCTTTCCGTGCTGTCAGCTGTCTCTCCAAGCTGTCACCACTCTGTTCATGGTCGTCAACCAGTCTCTTCCTGGATGTCACTGGCTTTGCCAGATGAAACAACATACATCTCTGCAATGATCAAGTAAACCACTCATTGCGACATCCAAGTTAGAAGAACACGTCTCTAAACACTGGTCCTCATGAGTATAAACCGCAGCCTGAATTAGAACATCCTGAAAATCATGAATACATACTTCCACCAGAGGATTTACCTTCTACTGACATATCAGTACCAGACTGCTCAGAAATACATAAGGGTTTTAAACGAATGAAGAATGGCATATGCGCAGGGACAGATAAGGTGTATTCTGAACACCTGAAATATGCAACATCAAAACGGATGCTAATATATGTAACTTTCCTGATACAATTGGTATAGACGACCTTACAAGTATCTACTAGATGGCTTACCTCAAGCATCACATGTCTTCATAAACGGGGACTCAGGTCGTGTGCCGAAAACTACAGAGGTCTAAGTATTATCGCTACTCTATCTAAAGTTATATCTGGAATTATTGTGGACAGAGCATGGGAGGCTTATGAATACATTTTGGTACCATCACAATTTGGATTCCATTCCAACAGATCAACATGTGACGCTATCTTTGTTCTATGCCATGTACTTGAGAAGTCAAGCAAATCAGAAACGCCACTGTTTATAGCCTTTGTGGATCTCAAAGCAGCATACGATTGGATACCATGCGATGCTCTGCTGAAATGCCTTGAAATCCGACTAAAATGTCCCCATCTAGTGTCAATTCTACATACCTTTTACATTGCTACAAGAGCCTTTATTAAAGGGACTACCAGACTATTCGAAACCCTAGTTGGCGCTTTGGAAGCTCCTTTCATCTTCAATATTTACATGGACTTCATTATTAGGGTTGCCCAGCATGAAATATTAAAGACCTATTTAGATGCTGCCTTCAAGATTAAATACTGCATCCCCAATGAGGTCTCCTTTCGAGAACTTCGTAAGAAAGCACAAACTACCGGTGAAAATAGAATTACAGAGCTTTTATATACAGATTACATGGCTATTTTTGCTGAATCTATAGAGGAATTACAACATGCTCTACAGATATATGATGAAACTTTCACCAGCTTTGGATTGCAAATATCTTATGTTAAGACAGAGACGATGGCCTTTAACGTGGAAGAGGAAGTGAAAAGCAGGGAGAGCATCATATGCCTTTGTAATAAGATAAAAAATGTCCACAAATTCAAATATCTTGGATATAGAGTTGTGAACTCTAGAGACATTTTATTATCTCTTGGTACAAGGATTGGAGCTGCATTCCAGAAATAGAATGACCTAAAACACATCCTCACTGATTCCCGCATTAGACTATCAACTAGAGTGAAGTTTCTCACCACATGTGTTCGACCCAGGCTACTTTACAACATACAGAAATGGGACTTAAATACTTGAGTGAAATAAAATTGATGTAGTGTGGCATGGATTTCTTCATAAAATGGTAAAAGGAGGTTTCAAATGCAAGAATGTACCTGAAAGAAAGACCAAAGATGTTGAGGGAGAACTAGACTGGAGCTTCGAACTATCTAATGCAAGCCTTCAAGAGAAAACAAAGACCTTCCCCATTAAATTTTTCTGTCATGAACAGCAACTTAGGTACATTGCACATATCTGCCACATGGCCAACACTGAGATACCTAAACAGGTACTTCTTGATACAAGATCCTCTAGATGGACAAAATTTGAAAGACTTATGAATTTGGATGAACAACAGATTAGATATACAATGATGGATAAGTCAGGCTTCATGCGACTTCTTGGTGGGATTTTTCCTACTAAGCAAGAAGCACCTTAGGAGGACCTTCTCCACAAAGGAAAATGATGATGATGAGCTTTGAATTAGGTAGGTTAGCAAGAAATATATTTTTTTCGGAAATGTCTGAAAAAGCATTCTATCCTCTGACAAATTTGATTGGCTTATAGTTGTGTACATGGAAGAGTTTAGTTAATCTTTATCACTTGAATTTTTGTTTTCCATGCAGCTCTATTCCATAGGATTCCATAGGATCACCAATCAAAATCTTTTTTCCTTTTTTGTTGCACTTGACAAATATACACTACAGGTGCTAAAGCTCAACAGAAAGAAGAAGACAGGAACATTTGGTGAGAAGATGGAAGACCTTTTTGATGGCATATGAGGAACAGATATGCATATTTTAATACAAAGACAAGGTATATATGGGGGGGGGGGTAGGCTTGATCAGCATTCATCAAGCCTAACCCCTTGTCTTTCTTTGTGCTTTAGGATAAGAACAACATAAGAGCTATCAGAACAGCAGCCCTCACTGGCTTTCCACTGTACTTAAAAAAGAGAATTCATCAACAGTCTTCAAATATTGCTAGGTATTTTGCATTAATTACCTAATTAATTTAACAACAAGAAATCACTGATCATTGATAACTATTTAATCATAAAAATAATTCTAACAAATGAATAACAATGACAGAATTGCTCAAGGGCAACTATGTGAGTATATCTTGAGTGGAAAAACAACCAATATCAACATGCCTTATAATACTTTGATATTTAACTTTCCCCTTGAAGTTATCTAATATTGTGAGATTTTTTTTACTGTAGGCCATACTTATCAAAATTAAAATAGAAAAATCCTTGAAACATTTTGTTTTATGTCACTAATAGCACCAGCAGTCAAAGTTCATGGCAGCCTCCAAACATGACCACCACCGACTACAATTCCCGAATACCACAGTACCCTCCATCTCCTGAGTTCTAAGCATTGCCACAGCTGTTCCTCTTTACTCCTTGTTAAGTCTGCACTACATAAGGACTTCCGTCACAAACATCCAGTGTGAAGTATTGTTCTGTGTACCTGTACCTGACTATACCAAACTGGTTTCCCCTCAAATCGGACTTGTGACTCTGACCTTGCTTTCTGTGTTTATTTGGACTCTGAACTTTGTTTAATCCTCCAACAAGCTGTTTGCCAATTGACTGACCCTTTGCTTGACCCTGACTCTGCCTTTTGTCATACATTTTGAATTTGGCTGCCAGTTTGTAATGTATCTGCTCTCCCCTGCAACCATGTCCAATAAGTGCCTGCATCCTGAGAGGATACTTTGCCACCATGAATGCAGCAGAGGAGACAAAGGAATCTTCTCTTACTGTGCATGGATTATTGTTGGGAGAACACCAGCAAATGTTAAGTGAGTTAAACACCCATATATCACAACTACCTGCTGTTGTCTCGCAGGCCCTCCTGAGTGCTCTATGAGCCACTATGGCTCCTCGACAAGGTAAGTTTTCCGGGGAGGTAACTGAGTGCAAGGGTTTCCTCCTACAATGCTCGCTGTACTTCACGTCCCTCATGGGAGTTACTGAAGAACAGAATCTGAAGTTACTGAAGAACAGCTCATTAATCTACTCACTGGCAGAGCTACAAAGTTGGCCAGCACCATATGGGAGCACAGTGGTAAGCCTACAGCATTCTATGATCATTTTATTGAGGTGTTCAAATGGATTTTTGACCATCAACCCAAGGGCATTGAAGTAGGAGAGAAATGACTGACAATCCAGCAAGGAGAGAGGAAAGTGGCTGAGTATGCCTTTGAATTCCACATGCTAGTGGCAGGCAGTGGGTGGAACGACCTGGCATTGAAAGCAATGTTCTGCAAAGGGCTAAACCCAAATGAAATGAGCTTGCATGTCAGGATGAACAACATACATTGGACTCTCTCATTGACCTGGTCATTAGGCTGGTCCATCTTCTCTGTCATAGGCCTTCCTTGCAGCCCACTCCTGTTTGCCCTCAACCTCTTCAGTCTCCCATGCCTATGGGGGTTTCCAACATGCCACAAACTGAAAGGTAAAGAAGATGCCAGGAGGGGTTATGTTTCTGTTGTGGTGAACATGGTCATCTGTTGGCACAATGTCTCATTTGACTACCCAACCCCAGGAAACAGGATCATCTCTAGAAAGAACCTAACTCCACCAACCTGGTGAGTCACAAAACCACTTCTTCACACTGATTTCTAAACCTCTCAGACTCTTCCCATGTTATTTCTGCCCCAATAGACTCTGGGGCAGAGGGCAATTTCATCAACCTCAAGGTATTTCAGAGGCTTGAGTTGCCTACCAAAGAGCAATGACTAGTGAGCTTGAAGGCTATAGATGGTGGACCCACTGGGGAGGGGCTCATCACTACTCACACTGCACCAATAAAGATTCAGGTTGGGGCACTTTACAAGGAACTCATCTCACTGTTCATCACCTGCACTGCACATCAGGCCATAGTTCTGGGGTTCCCTTTGTTACAACTCTATGACTTCCTCATCTCCTGGCAGCACCAAGAAATACTACAATGGTCTCCATCATGTCTTCAAGACTGCCTGCAACTATCACAAATTGCCTTAGCTTCCACATCTGTGGAGAGCATCTCACCCAGGGGTGTCGAACCCCCAGTTCTCACCCAGTGGTGTCCCACCTGCTACAATAAGCTTAAGGAAGTATTCAGCAAGGATAAGGCCAGTGGTTTGCCTTCTCACAGACCTTATGACTGTGCCATTGACCTCCTTCCTGGCACCACACCTCCACGCAGCCAAATATACCCACTCTCCATAACAGAACAAACCACCATGGAGGAATATGTTCAAGTAGCACTGCAACAGGGCTATATCTGTCCATCCACCTTGGCCACATCTGCAGGCTTCTTTTTTGTGGAAAAGAAAGGAGGGAGGTGCTGACACTGTATTGATTAGAGTACTGAACCAAATTACAGTAAAGTACTCTATCCACTTCCAGTAATACCATATGCTCTAGAACAATTATGATCTACATGCATATTCACCAAATTGGACCTTAGGAGCACTTACAACTTGATGTGAATTTGAGAGGGTGACAAATGGAAATCCATGTTCAGCACTACTTGAGACCACTTGAAGTATTGTATGGACTTTGTGTGCCCAACATATTCCAATGCCTCATCAATGACATCCTCAGGGACAAGTAGGAACATGATGTAATTCCTTATATCAAGGACATTCTGATCTACTCTCCAGACAAAGTCATTCACCAAGAGCACATAAGATCAGTACTTACCCAGCTCTTGGAGAACCACCTTAACTGTACGTCTACAGAAATTACGACCCTTTTTTACTTATGCCTAGTGGGCTTCTAGGATACCCATTTTTACTTATGCCTAGTGGGCTTCTAGGATATGCATCCCGGTTCTCTGTCCTGGACGCCGGCTTCATACCACAATAGGGACTTATGGCATGAGCATTTGATATTAATATTAATTAATATTTCAATTAATCAACATTAATATGGTAGTTACTTCCCTGAACTACTCCTCTGAAATGTCCCCGTGTTAAGACTAGCGGGCGGTCAACGATAGAATAGACATGGCTTAAAATCAGCCGATTTTACCAATTATGAATAATAAATTCCACTTACTTTTCTTTATGGATCAGGTGGGATACGCTTGCGAAAGTGCACGACCTTGTCTCACCTGGAGGTACTTTCCCTTATCTTGTGGGGTTCCCTGTTTCCACCAGCACCCACCAGCAACACATCTACATGGCATGGCAATAAATTAGCTCAAAATGGAAGATCGAAGTTGCAGTCAGCTGTGTTTTAGTATATCAAAAATGGCAATGAGACGGATAACCTTACTGCCGTGACATCACAGATGTCAAGGTCATTCACTCAGACCACTACCTATATGAATAATTTTAATCATAAAAATTACTATATTTGAGTTATTGTTAATGCTTAAAACTATTCCTGTGCCACTCTTGAGGTCTCAAGGCATTTCTAAACAAAAAGTGAGGCCATGGTTCTACCTATCTCCTTTAAGGGGAATTTGCCAATACCTAGCCATAATGTCAAAAATGTTGAAAACCTGGTCTCCTGAAAGTCTATCACAGGTATCATTAATTTGAGGAAGAGAGTGCAAGCCTTTCATAGTGAATGCACTGATGCAACAGTTGTTGACACTAAACCTATGTAAACCACAGTAGCTGACCATGGGCTGTGGGACCCCAATTATATTGTGTTACTAGGGCTTCAACGCCTCTTGATTCTATTGTGCCAGAGTCACAAGTGATATTTCACAAAGGCATAATGTAATGGATGGTGCCTTTCCTGTGCCACTACTATATGTCAGCGATGTGGTCTGTCCATAATCACAGGGTTCTGAATTTATAAATGGAAGAAAATTAATTCAGTAACTTTTTGTAGCTGAGGGACTGCATCCATGGTCATGCAAGAATCATCCATGTTCATTTGTGGTACTGAGTTTATGTGTTAACAGATTATTTTTCTTATTTATATAGCTTCAAATATGTTCATGTGAATAGCTTGCAACTGAAAAATAAAAATCTGGCCTTAAAAGCTTTCACCACTGAGGGAGGCTGATTAGTTGAATTAATGATTCGGGGAGTGGCTCTGATATGATGAACTGAAGTCAGTGTTCTAGCAACAATGAGTGTCATGACTGGTGATAGATATGGTGCTTGTATTCCTACTTAAGTGCCCATATAGAATGATATAATAACACATCCCTTACAAGTGATCTGCATTGTCATATCTGACTGGGATTGTGAAGTGGAGAGATAACAACTGGACACTAGGTAAAAAAAGGAGCACTGGCATATAATTACATGATGTTTTGTGAGGAAGTCCTATGCCAAAATGATGGGATGACTGGGTCTGGGTACTACATAGAAAATGTGGGCTACGTTAATGACCCCAGTGTATGAAGAGCTATAACTGCGTATATCATTTTCCTCAATAAATAAATGATCAAGTATAGTATTTTTGTCTCATTTGTTTAACTGGATTCTCTTTGTCTACTTTTAGGATTTGTGTGAAAATCTGATGATATTTTAGGTCATATTTATGCAGAAGTATAGAGAATTCTAAAGGGTTCACAAACTTTCAAGCGCCACTGTCGGGCTTCTAAGTTTGTCTCATGGTTCAGCCATATTTCTTTCACCTCTTATTTCTGTGTCTACAAACTGAATATGTCAATTTCATCCACAGAAAAATAAGGAAGTAAGTAAAATTCTAAAAAAGAATGATAAAGTCATTAGTTCAGAAGTATTACCACCTTGTTAAAGCATAGTGGCCACTGAATTCTCCTCTCCAACATTTTGTGAACAGCCATATAAATTAATGGGAAAGGGAAAAAAAGCCTGAATTACTGTCTGAATTACCCACAAAAGGGGAAAAGAGAAAAAAAAAATGCAAGTGAAGCTCCATTTTGTTGTTCAAGTCAGGGTTTATTTATTTATTAAGTTGGCTCTTTTAGGTGACTGTATAGAATGCCTTGGATATATGAGCTTCTTTGTAAGCAATAATATTATTCTTGCAGCATAATTTAATCAACAAGGTTCCATGCAAACCTCTTTTAAAATCTGAAGTGTTTGTTAGTGTGAATGGTGAGATGTGTTTGACTAGGCTTTGTCAATTGCAGTATGAATGAGGCAGTGTGACAGGGAGGGTCCACCTGCAATGCTGATTCTTGAAAATTTATTGCAGGTAGCTGAGCCAATTTATGGTCAGTGATCAGGGTAAATGTGCCTTCTTAATGAAGCGCAGAAATAGAAGCACAATGGTGTTGAAAAGTAGAATGTCGAGAGGTCTAGGAGTGGTGGCACAGTGAACCAGCAGGAGGCAGAGATGGAGTTTTGCCGTTTTATTTTGCGAC
>JAPEKM010000024.1:51848816-51861360 GCA_027575975.1 Cathorops multiradiatus
TTGTTCCACTTTCTACCCACTTTCTAAGTATTTTTGTAGATCACACTTTGTTAATTATTCTGTGTTGTTTGTATTAATTTCTAGTTTTGTAATTTACCAAGAAATGTCAACAGGGAATTGATATTGTAACCGCATGAAAATCCAGGCCAGAGGTCGCATGCCATTCCTTGAACCAAAATATAAAATGTTTACTGATATTGTAATATGTAGTAGATAGTTACAACAAACTGCAAAACAAATTTTCTGAATGGAATAAAAAAAAAATCTGAATATTTCAACATGTCATTTTTTATATGCAAGGAATTTAATTCTTGTCTAATTCTATTTATTGCATTCGGATTCCATTCTGTTATGAATCAGAAAAAGAACATTATAAATCACAGCCCTTTTTATTTTTTAAAGTTCTTCATCTACTTCAACAATGTTACACAAGGATCAATACATAACAGTTGTAAATGTCCTTTAATTCCACAGGGTGTCTAGTGGTGGACATCGATGAAAGCTATCACTATTATCGACACTTCATGTGGCTTCTCAAACGCACGTTTGGATACAAAGTGGTGACTGTCAAATGAAAGAGTAAGACACAGAGTAGGTTTTGACAAGGAGATTATGAAATATCGGTGAATTTGATCAGTAAAAACATGTCCATGATCTTTCCACCATGCTCACCTGCGATGATGATGTCTGGGTTTTCCTTAAATTGCTGATCGTGCTGAAAAAAAATTCCATCTCCGGTAACAAGCTGTGTCATCAGACGACAAGATCAAAGTGTGAGGAGGGTCTTCCGGTTGATTAATTAACCAATAATAACTGTTTTAACTGAAACTCACCTTTGTAAAAATTTTTTAAAATTTTTTTCTTGGTAAATCTGAAAAGGTGTCGATTAATTATGGACTGTCGATAATTGTAGCTGCCGCTCTACATGCTGTAGTGCTTTTATAAAAGGAGTTTTTGGGATCCAGCCAATGTTTGACAAACATGTCTCAGTCAGTATGAGCAACTCTATGTGAGATCTTGCATGGCCAATAAGTGTGTGTGTTTTCTCTCCTCAGAGAGTGCAGCACAGAGCCTCATTAAGCGCTATGGACTCCCTTTGGATGGCACTGAGACCAGATACTACACCAACCACATCTTGTCGTATGATCAGAGCCGAAGGATACCGAGATGGGTTGCTGAACACCTGTCTGATGAAAAACTACTTGGTAAATTTCTTATTTTTTCCCTCCTGATTTTAAAGGGAGTGCTCTGAAACATGGATACGGACACCTTGGTGCTGTAAAACATCTTTCAGCGTGTCCAGAAACACTTCCTACAGTCTGGACAGCAGAAAACCTGATGAATTTGAACTGTTTCTAATTGAATTAAAGCCTTGATGCATTCAAGTCTGATCATACTTGAAGGATTAACATGAACAAAAATCTAAATAAATGGAAATGGTCATGCAAAGCAAATACAAAGATCCGTCTGGAACACTGAAGAAATGTCCCGTCTTCTTTCTTTCTTTAAAACTCGCTTAAGTTTGTCGCTATTGTTTGCACCAAGTGCGTTCAGAACAGTGACTGTCTTTATGTAAAACATAATCACTTGTGAAGTCTTTCTTTCGTCAGCAGTTTAGTGTATTAGCGCAGTTTCACCTGCACTGCACCACTTGGGGGTCTTTCACATGGGCAGTTTGAATTGAACCCTGGTGAGATTTTAGAGCGAGTGTGGTTTGTTCAGGCAAATGAGAACAACACAGCAATTGCATCAAAACAGATGCTACAAGACTGCCTGAGTGAACCGGTCTAATCTGGTTTTAAATGAACTTGAGAGTGAGAAAGAGATTTGACCCTAAATCAACCCAGGAAGCCTGTTCAACTGATCTGTGAGCCAAAGGACAGCAAACTTGCTGCAGAAATACAATCTGGACCTAAGAATATAAATCCTGGGAACAGTATTCAAAATCTTTCAAACTTGTCATTTATTAGCGGGGGTATACCGGTTTACCTCTGCCTGTCCGTATCTCCGTCCGTCTGAAACACCCTTTTTCTCAGCAGCCACAAATCATAGCCACTTGGTACCAAACTTCAGCTTGGGGTTCTATACCTGTTTTCAAGTCTGTCGCACATCGACTTCCTGTTTACTGACTGAATGTGTTTATGAAACATATAGTGTGGATTTACAAAATTTTCCCAACATTTTTCTCAGCAACTACAAATCACAACCACTTCATATTTGGTACCGAGCTTCAGCTTGGGGTTCTATACCGTGTATGCCGTTTTCAGGTCTGTTGCACATCGACTTCCTGTTAGCGACTGAATGTATTTATGAAACATATAGTGTGGATTTACAAAATTTTCCTAACATTTTTCTCAGCAAATACAAATCACAACCACGTCATATTTGGCAGCGAGCTTCAGCTTGGGGTTCTATACCGTGTGTACCGTTTTCAGTTCTGTCGCACATCGACTTCCTGTTTACCGGCTGAATGTATTTATGAAACGTATAGCGTGGATTTACAAAATTTTCCTAACATTTTTCTCAGCAACTACAAATCTCAACCACTTGATATTTGGTGCCGAGCTTCAGCTTGGGGTTGTATACCGTGTATGCCGTTTTCAGGTCTGTTGCACATCGGCTTCCTGTTTACTGACTGAATGTATTTATGAAACCTATAGGTTGGATTTTGGCGCCATTTCAAGAAGCAGAATGCTGTTTCAAAATGGCAGTTTACCAAGATGCTGTTTGAAATCCCTGGAGAGAGACACTGCTCTTTACTTACTTGTTTCAGGGTTAATTATTTGTTGGAGTTAACATTTATAATAAGTGTCCTATTATTCCTATTGTGTATTTTTAGAAAAAATGTAGGGAATGGGGGTACTCTGCTAACGGTTGAGGACCATAATTGCCGACGAGTACATTGTTTACTGGATGGGGGGGAAATCTAATGCCAGATGTCTCTGTATTTTATGACATCGTAGACCATTTTACGACATGGCGCCATTTCTTTCTTACCATTTTCAGGTTACTCACATGTGCTGACAATATAGCTTGCAATTCAGTGATGATAAAAGGTTTTTTTCGGTATGTATATGTTGCAGAGAGACGTTGTACAGAGGGAGGATGGTGATAACAATGTGAAAAAAGTAGACAAGGAAAACAGTATCAGGAATCCGTGGAATTGGCAGTGATTGGAATTTAAAGTCGTAACTGAATATCTTTATGAACACATCCGAAAGATCAAGGAACCAGGCAAGGCGTACTTCACGTTATGCCATCAGGATATAAAATACGGATCGGGACTGAACACGCAGAACTGGTGAAATTAAAGCTGTCAAATTACAGATTACCAGGTATTTAGATTAGATTAGAGTAAATTCACTTTATTCATCCCACATCGGGGAAATTCACGTGTTACAGTAACAAGAAAAAGTCAAACATATAAATAAAACTGAAATAAAAATTTAGACAAATGAAGGATTAAATACAGAGGGCTGCATTATCTACCGTGAAAAAGTATAGAAATATTGCCTTATTGAGAGGCTTGGAAAATATTGCACATTACAGGTGGACTCTGTATATATACACACTCTTTCATAAATAGTATTCATATATAAATATAAGTATGCATAAAAATAGTTTAAGGCCTATATTATTGCACATAATTGCATCGATGAGAGATGGCAGAGGTAGTAGTGGTGAAGTAGTGCAGAAATAATGACAAACAGGTTATTGGCGCTACATTACAAGTTAAATCTTGTTTTCATATTTGTCTGTTGATCATGCATGATACTTTTTACGAAATGTTTTAGTGTTATAACTTATTTTTAATTTGCCACGTTGATCGTCGTGTAAATGCATTTAGCATGATCGGACATACACACGTATATAAGATTAATTTTGCATTAAGAGCATAATGTGACTTAAAGGAAAACCCCGGAGCGAAATGCTTTCTAGGTCTATTTTCGCATTATTGGGAGTGCATGCATTGAGTTGCTACCACAGTCACATCAATCGGATGTGTTTTGAGAAAATTTGTCTTTTGCGATTTCAACCGGAAAGCGCCAACATGACAGTGCGCGGGGCATGTCTTTTTGCCGATACAAAACGCTAGTAGAACAGGATAAAGCGGCTAGAGATGATATGATTTTAACAATGATTTCGCATTTCCTATCCATTTATTGGCCAGTTTCACTGTCAAAAAAGCCCAAAGTCCATCAGCTTCCCCTGGCCCCCCCCCAGGGCTTCGTCCCTGGACCTTGTTGGGGGCCTAGGCAGCCCCCAAACCCTCGTCACCACCACCTTTTATTTTTGAAAAGTGGAGAACCCTGATGTATATTGCCAAAAGTTTGTGGACACCTGAACATCGCAACCATATGTGCTGGTTGAACATCCCATTCCAGATTTAGTCCTCCTTCCTATTCAGGGAAGGCGTTCCACTAGATTTTGGAGCATGGCTGTGGGGATTTGTGCTTACTCAGACACAAGAGCATTAGTAAGGTCAGGCGCTGATGTTGGTTGAGGAGGTTTGGGGTGCAGTTGATGTTCCAGTTCATCCCAAAGATGTTCATTGAGGTTGAGGTCACAGCTGTGTGCAGGTCATTTGAGTTCTTCCACTCCAGTCTTGCCAAACCATGTCTTCCTGGAGTATGCTGTTGTGCACAAGTGCATCGTCATGCTGGAACGTGTTTGAGCCCTTTAGAAGGGAAATTGTAATTGTACATTCTGTACAATTGTGCGCTTCCAACTTTGTGATCTTTCTTGGAGAAGACCCATACATGGGTGCGACGGACAGGTGTCTGCAGTATGGCCAGAATTTTTCTGGGCATGGCTCGCGTACATCATGGCGAGAGCAACCAGTGTGGATATGCTGGAAAAATTTGACAAGCAAGCAAATTAAAATTCTCATTTGATTGTTCACTTGCTTTAATTTCCTAGGAAAAGCAGACAGGAAGCATTGCAAATTCAAGCCAGACCCCAACATCCCAGAGCTGTTCACAGCACACAATGAAGACTACCTCGGCAGCGGCTGGTCTCGAGGACACATGGCACCAGCTGGCGACAATAAATATTCAGAGGCAAGGCAACATTTATTCTCATAAACTGTTCTCAATGATTGTCAAACAAACTCAGCCTAGATCAGATTATTTATTTCCTTTACAACCAAGCAATATTGCAGTTACAGAGTGTTTTAATATACAGAGGAATAAAAGTCTAATGAAATGTAATATTGTTCAATATTCCAAAATACACAGCCTCACAAATATAGCTTGTGCTTGATCATGTCAGTTTAAATAGTTTATCTTTGAACAGCAATCAATGGCCGAGACGTTCTATCTGTCCAATATCATCCCACAGAATTATGAAAACAATGCCGGTTTCTGGAACAGGTAATGAGCAATATCTGATTATAACTGCAAAAAAAAAAAAGTAAAATTGGTTCTTTTTAAAAAAAAAAAAGTCCTTGTAATAACAGATGCGTCTTGTTTTAAGGTTGGAGATGTACTGCAGAGAGCTGACAGAGAGGTTCAGAGATGTGTGGGTAATTTCAGGCCCGCTGACTCTTCCACAAGTAGGAGAGGATAAAAAGAAAACAGTCTCTTATCAGGTACATGAACATGGGGCTCACTGTGAGAGAGAAGGTGAGCTCTCTATACAGGGTCATGGGAAAGTAAATGAATTAGGAAAGGAACTTTTTGTTCTTTCTTTACTTATGTTTTGCTGATGTTGCACTAAATACACAAATAGTGCCTGTGTACAAATTCTAGTCAGAAAAGTTTTTAGTTTTTTTTTTGTCCCATGAATGGTGAACAAGTCAAAACTGGTATCAGTGGTTTTGCACAAAGTTACAAATGTGTACCAGGAAACATTTTTGCATTTGCAGTATCAGTCAAAAAATTTGGACACAGCTTGACAGTGTTTTTTAGTAGCTAGACTGCCTTTCAGATTTTTCAAGTTTAGGTCATAAAAAGAATTTTCCCCAACACCCAGTTATTTTGTTTAGTGGACTGAAAGCTACTGAATTTGAATCACAGGCTTCCAATTTGATTAGTTTAAAAAAAAAATAGAACAGTTAATGAATTTAGCGCCACATGGCCCTAAATCGTCCGCTATTTTTTCCTGCTTCACCATGACCCAATTCAAGATACTACGACATGCATCACATAGTGGGCTTTCCCTGTTTGCGCAAGGCAATTGTGGGATACAAATTTGAAATGGGAAAGAAAAATGGAGGACACGAATGAACCGTGAAAGACCGACTACAGTAACGGAAAGCGAGAAGAAAAGACGTTATGTTGCGAAGGAAAGGAAACGCAGGACCAAACTAATAAATATCGGCGGTCAGCAAACACCTCGGTGTGATCAGCTGTTCGTTTAGCGACAGAATGATGGAACTGTCAAAGGTAGACCTGTAGATGGCAATAATGCAACACTGTGGATGCCAGCTGCCGTAAAACCCAAAAGAAGTCCGTCTGCGCACACGGACTTCCTCTGTCTGCTTGACTGTGATTTCATGCACGTTACTTGCTCGGGAATCCCCTCAAATTAAATAACTTTCCAGCCACAGAACGGCCTGATATTTTGTGAGATATTACAGAAAGAAACATCTCACAATGACCAAATTTCAGAGGGAATTAAATTTCACCGATTTTATGAAATCGAAAGGCTGTCTCTAGCTTTTTCACTTCATGTCTTAAAGTAATGATGGATGTCGTTTCTGTTTACCTAGTTGTGCGGTTCTTGACATTATATGGATTACTACAGTTGTGGAACGGGGCTATTTACTGTTTTTATTATTTACTGTTTATTTGATCTCAAACGCATTAAGAAGGCAAGAAATTGCACTAATTACCTTTTGACGAGGTACCTATTAATTGAAAAGCATACCAGGTGACGACCTCATGAAGCTGGTTAAGATAATGCCGATAGTGTGTGAAGCGTTATAAAGGTAAACGCTGGCTACATTGAAGAATCTAAACTGTTAAACATTTTTTTAAACACTTTTTTTTTTTTGTTTACTACATAATTCTATATATGTTCCAGATGTTATTTCACAGTTTTGACGTCTTCAGTGTAGAAAATAGTTAAAATACAGAAAAACCTATGAATGAGTGGGGTGTCCAAACTTTTGACTGGTACTGTAGGTCTTGGGTAGGGGTGGGCAGTATGATATGGAGAATAAGGTGCATTACAATATGATAAATGACTGTTATTGTCAATACTTCAACACTCATTACCATATCCTTCATGTGATCGGACAAGGAGATGTAAGCAGGTGAAAATACTTTCACTGTGTTTAATTTAAACTGCACAGTAACAAGTAGCTGGTTGGATGTTAACACTTGGGAGTTTGTGCGGTTCGCCAGTATGCGAGCTCATGAGATGAGTAAGTTTGGGTATATTAGTGTTAAATGTGTAGTTTATTTGGTATTTAAATAGTGTGCAACTTTCTTGTAAATTGTATTCATTAAATTAAATTAAAAATTCCTTTTTTATTCCTTTAAAAATGGTATATTTAATAATGGTGCTGATCTCTTGTAATCAGAAATATATATTATTTACCAGCTGGGAGGTCCGTATCGTGAAATACCATGACCGAGGTCTTGAAAGTACTGAGCGAGGCTCTCTGGGCCGAGGTCAGTATTCAAGGCCGAGGTCACGGTATTTCACCATACGGACCGACCTTAAGCTGGTAAATAATATATTTATTTTTTCTTTACCAAATTCTAACAGAAAACGAGAGCGCCCAAAAGGGAAAACCGAACCGAGGCGCCATTCTGAATCCTCATTCACGGCTGTAATGCAAATTGCTTCCTCGTTGGTATACAAGTGCACTTCCATGGCAGGAAAAAAAAACCCTACATTTTGCCACCTATGTAGTCCCCTATTTATGCAAAATTGAGTCATTCAGGATTCAGCCATGTTTTTGCTCGGTGTTAGCAACAGTTACAGATTTTTAGCTTTCTCCTGAAATGTTTTCTTTTATTTTGTCACTAGGGTAGTAAAACTCGCTTTTGCTGTGAATACTGTCGTCATTGCTATCCATGATGTAAAATTAATGCTATACTCCTGAGAAATGTGAAAATATATGTTGACCAAAATTGTTACTATGTTTGTTGTTGTTGTGAACAAGTGAGTCGCCAGAGGTCTGTATCTGGGATCCGTAACTGGGGTCCATACCGTAGGATACGGACCCGCTCGCCAGCCAATCAGAGCGCAGGATTTGATGGAAACCGGACCGCGAAAAAAATAAAAATAATTATTTCTGATCATGTCATCAGTATTGCCAGTGTAGGCACACCGTAAAATATATATTGGCATTAAAATAACATGAGTATCGATATAGGTATTTTGTACTCAAAACCAGCAGTAACCTTGTTTAGGCAGTCTATAACATAATCTGAAACTGCCCAATTATAAAGCAAATCAGCCTGACTATCACTCCCCTAAATGTGTTCATTAGCAATGCATGATCATGGAAATCACATGAACATGCAACACATCGATAGTGTATTGTGACCAAGCTGAAATCATAAACCCACATCAATTATTCAGGCTAAGCAAATCTACCTGTTCTTGACAATGAAATTCTAAACACACAACACCAGAAGCGATTCAAGCCCACCGGTGTGACAAATCCACATCAGTCACACACAATGGAGCCTTTACTGCCATTGTTGAGGTGTAACAACCAAATGCCTCCTAGTGTGTTGCGACTTGTAAAATTACATTTTTTTTACAGCCTTGCAAGATTTGCTGGAGTATTATATCAATTGGAAAAACAGATTGCTGAAATGTAGACGCACAAAAAGCATTGCTGCTAAATATAAGAAAGAGGTAACATACATAAATCGTGCTTTATTCTTATGCTTTTTGGAAGGTAATAAAATTGTCATGATTTTGTCTATTTATCTTTCACTTTTTTTGTTGTTTTTTTTAATAGATCAATATAAAAAAATCACTTCGGATCTAAATTGCGCTCTTTTGCCAATCTTTGTCCCACACAACACACCCTTTTTTGAGCTATTTGAAACACACAGTCTGGTCACATGTACTGCAAGCTCACAGAACATCAGAAGATTATGAGCTCACACAGTACGTCCTTTTCATACTTGCAGTATAACCATGTTGGTAGGTGGCAATTCTGAAAGCCATCTGGCAAGCTGATAGGTGGGATGCATCATCACTGCAGGTTATGACCAAGAACTCTGCTTTTCCCCAAAAAAATTGATTCTAAGCCCCCAAACAAATCAATATCACCAATTGTGAAGTGCTGTGCTGCAACGAAATACACACTCAACAACAAGCACAAATGCAGGGATGAAACACAAACCACTCAATCTAATATCTGCAATTAAAGACTTTCAAACAGCGCTTGTGATGTAGTTATTTAGAAAAAAACATTCAACTATATCTTTATAAATAGGTAGAAAACAATATATCACAATAAACTGCCCCCATCAGCACTGATGATCTGCATGTAGGCTAATCTCATCCGAGCGTCTGTATGAGCCTCTCTTATTTATGATCAAACAGATACAGGAGTCTTACCAACAACAGAAGGTGGAGAGATTATTGGACAAGTGCACCTGCCATAGTAAAAAAGCAAATCTGTGAGAAATTAGAGCCAGCCACAAAAATAATGAACTCTCCTTGAAGCCATATGACTATAAAGTAGTCTTAGAATACTGATCTGGTCCAGGGGACAGTTTTCCATCAGAGGAACAGCAGACAGTGGTCTTAACAAGTACCATTAATATCATAAGAGAGCACTGAGACACGGAGAAGTATGAGAGATTGAATGGTTTGGATTGGCTTTGTCATTCTGTTCACTGTCTAGAAACAGATGCTCTGTATTGTTGCATGCAGAGAGAATCGTGTGGAGACACAGCTGACACAGTCACACCCTACTTGACCTTCGGGGTCAAGAGCAAGGGGTTTAAAGTGATGGGATTTCCAGATTTCTTCCAGGCCACCTAGCTGCATTCTTGTGCCTTTTTAGCACAGACGCTCACATAAGTGGATGAAACCAAAATGGTCTCACAGTCACAAATTGGTAACTATCAAGTGTTACCAAGATACAAAAGGTTGAGGGTTGAGGGAAGGTCATACCTTTACTTTCCACTTGAGCAAAATCCAATCCCATGGCCTTCATTTGTTCAAATTTGCACTAATTTCTCACGAGATGAGCTTAATCAGACCTCTGCTGTCGAACGACTGAATAATTAACACTTAATCAACTCATAGTGTTCATTTGTGTCCAAGTTGACTTATATGCTTACTGTACGTCTAATTCAACACTTTGGGGTTTGGGTCCAAAGCTTTTGTTTGGTTTGGTTTGGTTTTTCTTTCATTGTGAGCAAAATGGCTGAAATGGGACACAACATTCATCTTTACAAAACTGTCCCTATTCAAGAGCCTCTTTACTGTAGTGTAGCAGCTATACTGTACTGTATATAGGCTGAAAGGCTGAAGCCTGTTCCTTTAGGATAAAAAGAGCATTTTGCCTCGGCTGAGATCATGAACACTGATTAACGTAGTGTAAAACATTAAAAAGACTGGTTTCTGTTAGTGCATTACTCATTGCTTATATTGATAAATAAAACTCATTGCCTTCGGTTGGAACATTAACAAGTGCCATTTATTTGAGAAACAATGTCATGCCATAATGTATTACTTTAAAAACAACTTGCACACATTCATAACACACAGGGCTTTCATTTTTAAATAAAAAAAGTAACGAATCGTTCATCTTTCATGCTGTGTATTAGATATTTAGGGCTAATATTAGAGAATAGTTCATTCAACAAGACTTGGGCTATAACTGAAATCTGTCCATATGTGCAGTGACGTCCGAATCAGACAGTGTTGTGTTTCCAGTGTAATAACACCCCCTACACACACACACACACACACACACAAGCTTGAGGTGTTAAATGAGACGAATCACATCATATTACTCAATGACAACTGCGCTAAATTTCAAAATATCATTTATTACGAAACAAATCCAGGATAAGCGGCTACAGATAATGGATGGATGGATGAAAAATAATCAATCAGCATTAGAAGTTTTACAGGAGTGACGTCAGCCGAGGCTCGTAATAGAAGCGCACTTGTGTCTAATCTGCCACACAAAGCCAACTTAATAGGCTACCAAAGCAAGTTTGCATTGAATGAGACGTTTGGTGCCACTAATGATTCGATCCGATTCTCAAATCACAATTCGTACAATTAAACATATCATTTAAACGGATAATATCAGCTACTTTTCCCAGCATGTCGCTTTTATACGGTTACCGTACCGTGGTAACGCGCGCGCTCCTTCTTCACACGGGAATATCCATTGGAAATCCGTCTCGTGTGGAAACAAGACAGTCCGCCAAGACCAACTGAAAGTGAACAAAGAAAGCTCCAAAAAACTAACAGCGAATCGGTCCGGACCATCCGCGGCGCCTCCACCAAACTGGCTGCTCATCCTATTTGGGAGATGAAGCCTCCTTCACTAGCGCGCGCGCACACACACACGCACACACGCGCGCGCGCAGCTGTCACTCGGTCCGCACATAGGGAGGCGCTAAGCTGCTGACTGGAGCCGCTACATGGAACAGGAGCTTTTGTTTTATTTAGTACGGCTGATAAACTGGACCTCTTAACGTCAGCGTTTCACTGAGTCGTCTAGCTACTCGTTCGACGTGTAGCTCAAAATTTAGCCGCCACTTGTAACCGCTGTCCGTTATCTTTTGGTTTATGTTTTTTGAGGGGCGGATACAAAGGTGGGTTAGCGCGCGCGCGCGACAATAGAGGCGGTGTCCTGAATAAAACAGGCTTGTCCAGATGACCCCAACGAGACCGAGACGCTGAGATATGAGACAAAACCCGAGGCCTCTCTCTCTCTCTCTCTCTCTTTGTCTCATAAAAATAAGAGAAAAACCCCACTCCTGTGGTCTCGTCATCTCCCGACACTCGTTTTCTCATCGTCATTCACACTCATTTTCACCCAAACCAACAGCTTTCAAGGAGTGCAGCTTCCCATGTGCTCCATAGCTATAGGGAAAAATGAAGCTTTCCTGCGAGCAATCCATCAGTTTAAACAGTAGCTGTAGTTCCCACCTGGAACTTATCATGGGTTACACTGTTATTATATGTCATTACATTTACTACAAAGCTAATTGCATGCTTATTACCATTTTGTTCTCGTTCTTTCAGGGCTCGGCTAATTCATCTGCAATAGTCCCTCGGCGGTGATTAAAGGGTCCCTTAACCATATGTGGGGCTCACTCTTTTTTAACCCTACAGAAAAGAACTAGTGTCGGAGGTCATCAGTGTGGCCGAGCCACAAAGCCATAGTTTTTAAACTGTGCAAAGCTACAAATATACCTTGCATCGATAAGACACTTGCAGTACAGGTCAAAAGTTCTGACACATTTAATCATTATTATGAATAAGTAAGTCTCATCTCATCTCATTCTCTCTAGCTGCTTTATCCTGTTCTACAGCCGTAGCCTATCCCAGCTGACTACGGGTGAAAGGCGGGGTACACCCTGGGCAAGTCGCCAGG
>JAPEKM010000024.1:51909110-51919227 GCA_027575975.1 Cathorops multiradiatus
CTTGTCCAGGGTGTACCCCGCCTTTCGCCCATAGTCAGCTGGGATAGGCTCCAGCTCGCCTGCGACCCTGTAGAAGGATAAAGCGGCTAGAGATAATGAGATGAGATGATGGCCAATAGCGTTCGAGATCATCATCGCAATGAGAGGATTTCTCAAACCTTCCTGACTCTTGCTCTCCATTCATCTCCATCTTCCATCAAGCTTGGCAAATCTTCAACTACACACCCAGCATCATCTGCTAACTGCATGTCTTCTTAGGGTGATCCAACTGGTTTTTGGCCATACAAGAGCCTCCATAGAAAGACACCATCTTTGCTATGCCATGAATGAGTAGCTAGGCGGAGACCTCGTTCTCAAATAACACAAGTTACTCTTGGAAGGTTTCCATATAGCTTTTCAATTGTAGAGCGTGTTCTCCATTTAAAATGGCTCTTAACATTCTCGTGTACATCCCAGCTAGAGCTTTGTTGAGTTGGCGGGTCAGAGTCCATGATGTTGAGCTATACATGTTCAGCGTTCGATATAGGCCACGTCAAATCTAAAACCTGACAGTAGCTTTGTAAACTGGCTAAATAGGGAACCGTGAAGAGTTTAACGTCAGCCTTTTTTTCGACTGTGGAGCATTTCTCACCTCCGCCTTCACTCACACTTGGTCACTTAAACCAGAACTGTGCGTGTATTTAGAGTTTTGCTGCATGTCTGACCTGGGGTCGACAATCAGTGGCACAGATGGTGATGAGGTATCCGATATGTTTGCATGGGCGATAAAATATTACTCTTATGGACTGAAATGCCCTAAAGTCTAGCACTGGACAGCCTCTAAAGCTGGAAGAAAAAAAAAAGTCACATAACCACAAGCGTCACATAACTCTGCACAAATTCCATCGGCTTCAAAATTAACACACAGGCTATTTATTTTCAACCAAGGGACAGGTCAGAAAAGGGAAATCAAGAGTGGGTGATGTGACAAAATAATCATATTGGGTTTCTCGAAGGGATTTCTATGGTACATGATATTTATCATGACACACATGTAACGATTCACCCAATTCACATTTTAATTTGATTCATGATATTGGGTTCACGATTCAATTTTACCACAATATTTTTGAAGAAAAAAAATTCATTTTAATAAGCAATAATTTACCCACATTTGTAAAGGTTGGACTAAAATGTATAAAAGTCTATTAACTTAAATATTCATTGCATTAAAAATTAAATGGTTAATTACAAATGGGTCTTTTCTTAAGCTTTTATGAGCAGGCTACCTGAATCTGTTTCTATTTTCTTTGGGTTTCAGCAGTCTGTAAAGGGAGCTCCGATTTCTCATTAAATCTGTTTGTACAGTCAATCAAATCACACAAGAGCTCTTTCCTGTTGTAGAGCTGTTTTGTGCATTTTTATGAAGCTTTGTTAGAGCTGTGTTACTTCTGCCTACAGTGAAGTCACGTGAACTATTTTCCATCCTCTACCAGGCTTGCAGTACTTAAGTCCAGGACTTGGACTCAAATCTGACTCATGACTTGACTTGGACTTGAGCACTGATGAATCGGACTTGCACTCGAGCACTGATGAATCGGACTTGCACTCGTGCATTAACTGCATTCGGACTTGTAAACTGGAGACAAGGACTTGGATTTTTTTCTTTATTTTTCTAACGTGCTATAATAATTTGGCAAAATATATTTATATCTACATTAATTTTGATACTAATTGTGTGCAAGAGAAGCACATTCACCTGTTCATATGTCATGTCCATGAACAAACTAACATTAATGGCACTAAAACACCTCGAGAGAAGCCCCGAGGATTGTCCATTTTGCTTATACAGACTTCTAGTGCAGTGGAGGGAATGCACTGCTGTGGTCCAGATTTAGAAGAACTATCAAGGAGACGACAGGGACAACCTCGAACTTCGATCGTCATTTTGCAAGACTACAGCCAGTGAAGTGAGTGACACACTATGTTCATTACCCTGTTGATAGCGGGGCTTGCTTGCTGACCAATGAACTAGCCAGTGTTAACCCTCTCTCGTGTTATTTGCCCTGTTGATAGCGGAGCTTGTGTCGGACTCAACTCGGATCAGTAGTGGACTCGACTCGAAATTTTCTTTAAATGACTCGGACTTGAACACCGGGGACTCGAGATTTAATGACTTGACTACAACACTGCCCTCTACTGTCGAAACAACATATTACATCTTGGAAAAACAACTTATATGCAGCCTGATAATAACTGTGCTTCATTTTTTTACTTCATCGATTTGAACGGTCACAAATTTGCATCATGATGTATTGTGGCACGATATATCGTTAGATACCTATAACAATGATATACAGGTTTGCTCACAAACTGCCAGCAATACAAGACTGGAGGGTGGGAACTGGCTATGACTAAAGGAAGAAAATAGTGGAAAGGGAGGTGCTATCAGTATCCAATATCCACAATATCTTAGAAAATTATATTACATGTCATATTGCCAGCTATAAAGGTGCAGTAAGACAAAGCTGAAAAATACAGAACTATGTTTGCTGCGAACAAGCTACGACTGCAGAACAAGACCCGCCCCTGAGGGAGGGACATACACGTTCTAGCGAACATTCAATTGGACAAGCACAAAAGTAATACAGGATGAATTAAAAAAGTTAATCGTTTACAAATTATAAAATGGAAATTTCAAACAATTTTCCTTTAGGATATACTTGGTACACTGTTACAAAAAGCACCACCACCACCACCACCCTCGGAAACACGAACTGCTCAGCAAAATCACTTAAACCCACACAACACCACGGCCAATCCCACGTACGGTACCAGTGAAAAGTTTGGACACCCTTACTCATTAATAGTAATAAGTGTTCTCAAACCTTTGACTGCTACTGTGGGTACAGACGGGGACAAATTTGTTGCCATCCTTCCACGACACCCCCCCCAAAAAACCCAAGTATTTCTGAAATTACTTGAAACTGACAAAAGTTAAATGGTATCATTGTTTAGAGCAGCCTTTCTCAACTGGGGTGCCATCTGGCTTCGTTTGGGGTGCCGTCAAAAAAATTATATATTCTAACATTGAAATAAATAAAATGAATTAAAATTCCAAAAAACGAGAGTTACACTAATGCAGATCATCGCCGTCTCATGCATCATCAAAATTTATCTCATGGCCCCCTTTCCGATGTCACATCACCACTGCCAGGGTCAGCGTATGGTCTGCGTGACCGCGTACATTTTATATGGGGGTGCCTTGAGAATTTGCATACTTCTGAAGGGTGCCGTGACTGAAAAAGGGTTGAGAAACGCTGGTTTAGACCATTTAACACAAACCAGGCTTTGTTTTTGATTCAACTGAATATTTTACATAAAATAAATGAAAAGGGTACGGACAAAAGTGATGGCAACCTCAACATATTTTGTTGCACAACCTTTCGCAGCGATCTCCGCAGCTCTGAATGAGACTTCTGCACCCGCCAACAGGTAGGCCCAGTCCACACGAGTATGTTTTTGTCAAATCCGCATAAATACCTTATCGTTTCGGCCTCGCGTCCAGACGGATTTTTTTGAAAACGAGTCCCAGAGTGGGAAAATCCTAAAATGCCAGATAGCCCGGAGTCGTCTGGACGGCGAAGCGGATTTTTTCAGAAACTATGACGTATAAGCGCCGCCTCTCTAACCTTTAACCTCAGCCGCCGCCACTAGATGCGTCATAACAACAACGGCGGACTACAGGCTTGTGCTCGTACTGCAGAAACAACTCGGTCTATTACGGCTGCTACAGCAAAACCTTCTGCTTTTATGTTACTGCGAGGAGCAACAAAACTTCTCGTGTTATGAGCTTGTTTTGTAAACAGTCCATGACCTTAATACGCATGCTCCATGGCTTCTCTTCTGGTTTTAGTGTATTGGTGTGGCGGCGTTACAGTGCCACATACAGGCCTGGCATATGTACTACAGTGTTTTGGGTCGTTTCCAGTGAATTGAAACGACCCCGTATTTACGGAGATTTTTTTCAAAACGACAGCATATTGGGTGAGGCCGCATACTCGTGTGTATATATCCTTGGTGTGGATGTGTATTCAGTTTTCTGGGAAGTGTGCCAAGGACTGCATTGTACAGTAGGTGGCTGATAAGGGGTGTCTCAGACCACCTTCTCTGTTCAGTGATGGTCATTCCAGGTTGTTACTACTTAAGTTCTCTAAATACACTATTTACACTTTGTGCCACACACTGTTTCGCTATGATTGCTACATTGATAGGAATAAACAGTCTTGACATTTTCTGTTAATTTGTATTTTACAGATAAGTGTTGCCCTACTCATCCGGAATCACCTGGGGAAAAAGGGGACAGAGGATTGCCTGGGGTAAAAGGTACTAAAGGGCAAAAAGGTGTGCATTTATTTGCATTGTATCTCTCCTCATTAAAGATAATCTTAGTAAGTTTGTAATATAAATGTTGACTCCATGATTTAAATTCCTTCAGGTTATCCTGGGGATAATTATTGCACTTCGAGTGGGGAACAGCCACCAGGTCCTCCTGGACCCCCAGGATATGATGGTGTTCCTGGAAGTACAGGAGAAAGAGGTGATCCTGGATCCCCAGGAGATCCAGGTCTGCCTGGTGCTATTGTAAGTAAATCATATTGTAAATGTGTCATTTGCTCATGTTATGGAGTCATACAGAAGCTTTTTGTAAATCTGGCAGTAAATTTAGTTCACTTTTCCCATGAAAACATTTAATAAAAGATTGATGAATGAGGCCCAACTGATGCAACTAGTAAGTAAACAGGACCAACAATAAAGATTGCATTATGTAACTAGAAGGGCACATGGAGAGCACAGACCTCCACCAAGGCCAAATGCCGTATCTCACAACATTAGCAAAAGAGAAACTAAATTCGGGGATCTGCACCATGAGTCGGATCTACTAGAAAATGTAATGGGTTCTTCCATGCCCCATGCTACACCTTTCCACCAAGTTTCATGGAAATTGGGTCATCAATTTGTATGCATTCCTGCTTAAAGCCTGACAAACATACAGACAAACAAACCGCACTGAAAACAACCTCCTTGGTGGAGGAAATGATCTGTGAAGGTTCTCAGTCAGCCAGGTCATCTTAATCCATAGGTGCTAAAGAAGGCAACTGGTCTTGCTTGAAATCCTTGAAGACGTTTCACCTCTCATCCAAAAGGCTTATTCAGTTCTGTCTGACGAGTGGGGAGGTTCAGGTATTTATCCTGTGGTGGACCAAAAGCAACCCTAAGGAGAGTCATTGAAGTCACATGGGTCGTTGACCCTCTCAGCCATCCTGTAGGTTGTTTGGGTCAATGACTCACAAGATGTCTCCTTTCTCACATGACTTCTCTCACATGACTCACATGACTTCAGTGTCTCACATGATGGCAGAGAGAGCCAACAACCCACAGATCACCCTAATGACCCTCTAGGCTGCTAACACCATTCATACCCAGCGTCCAGTGAC
The DNA here is from genome assembly GCA_027575975.1 of Cathorops multiradiatus. Lineage (NCBI taxonomy): Eukaryota > Metazoa > Chordata > Actinopteri > Siluriformes > Ariidae > Cathorops > Cathorops multiradiatus. The sequence goes on from JAPEKM010000024.1 coordinate 51,914,588, forward strand.
CTGAACAAACTAGAGGATGTCTGAGAGGGTCAACGACCCATGTGACCTCAACGACTCTCCTTAGGGTTGCTTTTGGTCCACTCGAGGATAAATACCTGGAACTCCCCACTAGTCAGACAGAACTGAAGAAGCCTTTTGGATGAGACATGAAACATCTTCAAGGATTTCAAGCAAGTCCAGTTGCCTTCTTTAGCACCTACGGATTCCATATATCATGTATTTCACTTATTCATTCGGTGTGATTTCATTTTAGGTAAAAGCCCTTTGTATTTCCTTTAAAACATCATCTTTCTTTTGTTTTCTTCAGAACAAATTTTGCAACTCTTATACATGCAGAGCTGTAGCTGTGTTTATTCTAATAATGTTCCTGTTATGATAGCGAACATCTAATATATTTTTATAGCATCTATGTATAAATCAGTTAACAGTGGGAATCTGTGCCACTTTTGTTTTCCATGCTCTTTTGTTATTAATGAGGGTTGCTTGTATTATACATTTGAATTGATGAAAGTGAGGTCTTGTGCTCAAATGGATCGAAGACTACAAGAAGTTCAGCGAGACGATAAGATTATATGAAACATAAATGGTTATTGACATAATCGTCAGGCATGAACCAGCTTCACCATGCCTTTTAACGGTGAGTCTTTTGTACTGGTGAAGAAGAATGAAACAGGATTTAAGTTCTACCAGGCACACTTGGGGTCTATTGCTACAAAAACAGCCCTTCAACAAACTTGCTAACCTGACTTTGAAAAACAAGTGGATTAATCTCTTAATGGGAATCTGAGATACAAAACAACTGTTCTGCAGTCAAGAATATGCCATGGAGCCAGAAAGAGATTCCCTTTAGACATAAGGTTTACATCGTATAAATGACAAACTTTTTTTTCCCCCGATTTCAATATACATCTAAAATCAAAATTCAATTTGTATCGAAAGGTAGCAAATTATTGCTGACTCAGTATGTGCAAAATAAGAATTCCTTTTCAGCCTTACAAAGAAAAATGGCCGTTACATCTCTAAGTGATGCATTGTCCAACATGCAAAATAAATACTCACAATTAAAATAAATACACAAAAAAATGTTTACATGTGCAGTATGCTTGATACTTTGAACGAAAAACCTGTGCAGTCTTTTGTTAGCAGTGGATGAAGATGAATGTTGTACACGAGACTGTTGCTGAGTCAGGTTTGATTGTCTTTTACTAGTCCTGATTATAGCATCCTGTAATCAGACCAGGCTATTTGTGAGGGACTGGCCTATATAAATATATGCGAAAAGTGGAGGGGAAAAAAAGTTACAAACGAACAAAAAAATAAAGTACTGGCAAATTTTCCCACATCATTTCACTCCCCCTGTCATCGCTAGTGACACAACCTGGACTGGACAGATAACTGTCATACTTAGTTGTATCCAAAATGTCGTGTGTGTGTGTGTGTGTGTGTGTGTGAGATATGAGAAATTGGTAACATAAACAAGACTATATCTCTAACGTCTTGCATTTTCTAAATAGTGTGAAATCTATCGTCAGAATTAAATCACACCAATTTAAGTAAGACCTTTTAATAAACTCAGATGGTCAGGCATACTTTGTAAATGTTGATAAACTGTATTTCTTTCAATCTATTATATGATTAGTACATCTGTGATATAACTGCAGTTAAGAGCTGCAGAATCTCACTCATGCATATAAACTGAAGCAAAGGTAAGGTGAGCTGTCTACACTTTTGTCCCTGTATATTCAAACAAAATGTGAAACACGGGAGAATTAAAAACATCAACTTGTCCTACAAAAACCTTGAAATCTTGATGCACAGTCACATGTATCAAGAGTTTTGAGTGCTGTTCGAGCTATGATACATTCTGTAAACAAAAAACAAAGTAACAAGAAGATTAATGGGTGAGGGAGCATTTTTATACTTGATGTTATAGAAATGTTTCACGGTCTTTGTCAGTATCAGATTTGCTCAGGTCACTGTTCCTGGGCTCAGGTATTAGAGCTTTGAAAAGCTCACTATTGGCTCTTGTCACACTGTTGTAAGACGGCGGTGAGGACGTCGGGGACAGAGCCTCAGTCTCGGGTCCATAATTCTCCTTCAACATGAAGGCGATGAGTCCTTCCTTCTCCGGTGGGCTGTCACTCTCACTATTGGCAGATCCCTCTACATTGATCTGTCGATAAATGAACGATGCTTGCTTCAGCTGTCTGCGGAGTAAATGCCTTCTATAGGCCCTTTGTATAACAATGGATGATACCTCCTCTTGCTTACGTCGTAAAGTTGTAGTAATGGGCTCGTAGGAGATTTTGGATGGATTTGCCATCATAAACTTCTCCTCCATTTGTTGCTTGAGAGCATCCATTTCATCCGATTCGCCCAGCACACGCTTGGTAAAGGCAAACAAGATATCCAGGCAGTGAATCTTGTCACCGCTCACCATGGGCAGGTCCATAGAAATCAGCTTAATTTTATTAGGCTTGGCGATACGCAGGGGTTCGGACAGCGAATCAGCAAAATCTGAAAGCTTAGCGTACTCGATGAACTGCGTAGCCTCGGGATCAAACTTCTCCCAAACCTCATAGAACATCTCAAAGTCATCCTCGCTCAGGGGCTCGGTGCTTTCCTCTGTGGCCACACTGAAGTTCTCCAGGATAATGGCAATGTACATGTTCACAACAATGAGAAAAGAAATGATAATGTAAGTAACAAAGAAGGTAATGCCGACTGAAGGGTTTCCACAGTTGCCCCGGACAGTGGTGCCTATGTTTGGCACACTGGGGTCACACTCTTCAGGGGAGTTATTCAAAATAGGACTGAGCAGGCCGTCCCAGCCAGCTGATGTTGTTATTTGGAAAAGGCAAATCATGCTGTTGCCAAATGTCTCGAAGTTGAACATGTCATCAATTCCACCTTGTTTCTTCACATAAGCAAAGTTTGCCATTCCAAAAATGGCATAGATGAACATGACTAAGAAGAGCAGGAGACCTATATTAAACAATGCAGGTAAGGACATCATTAAGGCAAATAATAACGTTCTGATTCCTTTGGCTCCCCGAATGAGGCGAAGGATACGTCCTATTCGGGCCAGTCGGATCACTCGGAAAAGCGTTGGCGAAACGAAGTATTTCTCAATTATATCTGCAAGAACAATGCCTGCAAGAAGGAATGAAAAACAAAATCAGTAATTTGGTGAAATAAGTCTGTGAAATAAAAACATTTGTTAATGTGATTGAGACATACTGTAACTTTATTTATTCTATCCACATTCACTGGATATGAGCAATCGAGCGCTCTGATTGGCTCCTCTACTATTAGCTCTCAGCTCAAATACCATGAGTAGAAAAAAACAAAATGGCAGCACGCATCAAGTCAGACATATTACTTTATCAAATATTTAAAAGAAATGGAAATAGCTAAAAGCCCCCCCACCAATATCTCCTGTTCTACACTCCAGTCCAATTGGTGGTGGTAATGCACCTTTAAGTTGGTTTGCCAGCCACCAAAAAAAAAAATCTAAAGAAGAAGAAAATGGCGGAGCGTGTTGCTGAACCAAACTGACAATGAAATAAAAACTCTACTTGAAAACAAACCACCCCCCAAAGATACAAAAAAAGCAACAAAAATATTGTATTTCATGGTAAGAACATATCTTTTGTATTTTTCAAGAATTATTATAGCATTTTTTTTTCACAAATTACTACTGTCATTTCACCAGTTTGTTTACATTTTAAGCAGGAATGATTTTGTCAGACATTTTGTATAAAGTTATTTATTGAATTTGCAAAAAAAAAAAAAATTGCTCTGTTTCTCAAAATCCAGTGAATGTGGATGGAAGAAAACAGTTATTCCACTCAATCTCGTCGTACAGTACATGGCTTATAGCCGACTCGGTGCTATCAGCTCATGTACAACTCTATTTCATGGAATACCTGTTAAATGTAGATACAATTCTCTCTGACTTAAATATGAATTTCTTCATCTATCCCTGTAGACCGTAACTCAAACCCAGAGCCTCAAATTTTCAAAATCTCAAATTGTCCAACTTTAACCAAAATCCTGAACTATGTTAGCGTAACTATTCCTTAAACCATGCCTTTTTCTGATTCATGAAACATGGACATGCGTGTTTGGCTTGATCTGCACTATTGCCTACTTGGAAAATGAACACAACCAGATATTTTTCTTTGCACTTGCAAACTAACAACTGTCAGATGACTCAAACATCAATCACTTCCCAGTCGCCTGAGCTGACAGACTTGATTGCTGCAAAGACCTTCACCTTAACTCCAGCTCTGTTTTTGCAGGTGTGGTCACTCGATTTACTTGCTAACCCTTTTGTTGGTGTCATTTTTTTTCCATCAGGTACATCTACTCTCAAAACTGGACGGGCTTTCTACTTAAGCATGGTCTGTCTCTTTCTTGGTAGATATAGTGCTGCACAGCTGCATTGGAGGTAGACCTTGATAAGTCAAGCCAAAGTTATTTTGGCTTTACAGTTAATCTTCATGTGGCAGCTGAAGAGGTTTTCTCCCTCCTGAGGGATTCCTTGATTATCTCATCTCATCTCATTATCTCTCGCTGCTTTATCCTGTTCTACAGGGTCGCAGGCAAGCTGGAGCCTATCCCAGCTGACTACGGGC
>JAPEKM010000024.1:55792959-55804398 GCA_027575975.1 Cathorops multiradiatus
CGAACACACGAAGTCACACACACACAACTCGGGCATGCGCAATTGCAGCGAACACACGAAGTCACACACACACAACTTGGGCAAGCGCATAACCTCCTGGCGGAGGTAATAATGTTATGCCCACAACAGTGAATATATCTGATGGGTTTTTCACCAAAGTTGTGCTTCATGAAAGACAGAACCTCATAAATTTGATATGGAACAGTGTAAATTAAAATAGAATAGTTGTGAAAAATAATCATTTTAAGCATAATGTATTGTTCATATTAGAAGCCAAGGTCTGTGTGCAGTGAAAGCTGTTCTCCAGGAACCAGAAAAGCTGCACAGAAAGGAAGGCCTATCTGCTGCTATGACTGTATACCATGTGCAGAAGGAGAGATCAGTAACCAGACAGGTAATTTCAGCTTTATCAAGTTTCAAAGACAAGTTGTGAATTGTACATTTTGGATCATCCCTTTATTATTTAGGGTTCAGTTCCTGAACAATGGCATTCATAAATAAAACATCAAGATAAAGTTTATTTTCCTTCTTAATCTGAATAACCATGATTATTTTGCAGATTCAGATAACTGCGAGCAGTGTCCAGGAGAATATTGGCCTAATACTGAGAGAGATAAATGTGTGTTAAAGGTTGTAGAGTTTCTGTCATTTACAGAAGTTATGGGGATCGTCCTGGTCGTTTTTTCTTTGGTTGGAGCTACGCTAACTGTTCTAGTCACTATTTTATTTCTAATAAAAAAGGACACTCCAATTGTTAAGGCGAACAACTCTGAGCTGAGCTTCCTGCTGCTGTTCTCCCTGACTATGTGTTTCCTCTGTTCACTTACTTTCATTGGTCGACCCTCTGAGTGGTCCTGTATGCTGCGCCATACAGCATTTGGGATCACCTTCGTCCTCTGCATCTCCTGTGTTCTGGGGAAAACAATAGTGGTACTAGTGGCTTTCAGGGCTACACTTCCAGGCAGTAATGTCATGAAATGGTTTGGGCCTCTACAGCAAAGACTCAGTGTTCTTGCTTTTACATTCATACAAGTCCTGATTTGTGTGCTTTGGTTAGCAATTTATCCTCCTTTCCCCTATAAGAACATGAACTACTACAAGGAAAAGATCATATTAGAATGTAACTTGGGCTCAGCTCTTGGTTTCTGGGCCGTGCTGGGTTATATAGGAGTTCTTGCTTCCGTCTGTTTTGTTTTGGCTTTTCTAGCTAGAAAGCTGCCAGATAATTTTAATGAAGCTAAATTCATCACATTCAGCTTGCTCATTTTCTGTGCAGTGTGGATCACCTTTATTCCAGCTTATGTCAGCTCTCCTGGAAAATTTACTGTCGCTGTGGAGATATTTGCAATTTTGGCCTCTAGTTTTGCTCTACTGTTCTGTATATTTACACCTAAATGTTATATTATTCTGCTTAAACCTGAGCTAAACACAAAGAAAAATATGATGGGTAAAATGTCATCAAAAGCACTTTAAAAATTCAAATCTGCCAACATGTACATCGTCATTTTTGCTGAAGAAAGCTGAACTTGGACACATTATGTCAAATATACTGCCTGGTCAAGGAAGGTAAACACTCTCATATTTTGTTGGACCACCTTCGCTTTTGATAACAGCACCCATTCACTGCGGCATTGTTTCAGCAACTTTATGCAACATCACCACATTTATTTCACTCCAGAATTACATTAATTTTTTCACCGAGCTCTTGTATTGATGATGGAAGAGTTGAACCACTCCATAAAGTTTTCCTCAGCATATCCCAAAGACTTTGTCATGGCCAATTCATGTGTAAAATGATTCCTCCAGCTCACTGAACCACTTTTTCACAATTTGAGCCTGGTGAATCCTGGTATTGTCATCCTGGAATATTTCCATTCTATCAGGGAAGAAAAAAAATCCATTACTGGGATATCATCATTATTCAGTATATTTAGGTAGTCAGCTGACTTAATTTTATTGCCACATAACTTTGCTGAACCTTTCCCTGACCAACTGTAGCAACCCCAGATCATGACACTGTCTCTTTTGGCTTGTACATTGGCCACTATAAATTTTGTCTCCATCACTTCATGTGCTTCCCTTCTTAGCCTGACATGTCCATTGCTCTGAAATATTCTGAATCTGGACTCACCAGGCCACATGACCTTTTTTCCACTGATGCAGAATACACATTTTTATGCACCCAAGCAGACTGAAGCCTTTTCTTTTGATTAACCTCACTAACAAGTGATTTTCTAATGGTCGCATGGCTAGTTAGTCACAGTCCTTTGAGTTCTTGTCACACGGTGCATGTTGAAATGCTCTTAAGTTCACTATTAGTTATAAGTATGAGCTTTAATGTGAAATTTTTTTTTATTCGACTTCACCAGGCATTTAAGTGCTCTCTAATCAAGGTCAGTCAAGATTTTGCAGACTCAGAGGCGCTCTTGAGTGGGGGGGTGATTTGTTGAAGATGTTACTCATGTCAAGTCAGTTTATTTGTATAATGCTTTTCATGACAGACATTGTCACAAAGCAGCTTTAGATAAAAAAATAAAGACTTTAAACAAATGAACTAATTTTATCTGTAATAAATTTATTGATCCCTAATGAGCAAGCCTGAGCTGAAGGTAGCAAGGAAAATATTCCCTCAGTTGAAATAAGGAAGAGACCTTTAGAGGGACCAGATTCAAAAGGCAACCCAACTTCACTTGGGTGATAACAGATAACATGATTATTATAAACTTGCTTCTATAACTGTGTCCTACGTAGTCACAAAGTGCAATTGTGTGACCAGGAAATTCATTATAATTTTAGCATGAAGGCTATTTTGTTGAAGTTATCAACTGTTCATTGATGGAAACTTGAGTGCAAGATTGTACATGAGAACTGGAGTTCTAAAGTTATCATGACAGTTGTGGTCCTAAACCATCATAGCAAAAATGTAAGTGTCCAGAGCCATCTTCTAAGTGAATCTTTCAACTTTCCATATAGGGCCATCTTCCACAAAGTGATCAGAACTCCAGCCATAAGTAAGGCATCAGGATAGATCAGGCAAAGCCGAAGAACAGGAGAGGCCAGCATAACTGGTATCTCAAGATTGATGAGTAACTTGACAGAGAGAGACATACTGAGAGACAGAACAAAAGTAATGAGAGAGAGAGAAACACATGTCGTTCTGTATGCCCATTGTGACCTAATGTTGGAAAACAGTGTGCATTGTGCACTGAGTGCAAGCAGGGATTCTGGCAAGAATAACTGTTACAGCATAACTAAAAGGGAGAGCCAGGCATGAGGGAGCTTTGTGATATTAAGCAGCTAGCCACTCCACTGTAATTAAACCTCAGTGAATGTGTGAGACTGAGGGGCACATCTATACATCCTATTTTACTAAAACACTCTATGCCCAAGGACCCTCCAGATCTACTCCTTCACTTCATAAAAAGCTCTTAACAAAAGGCTTGATGAAACAGATAGGTTTTCAGCCAAGACAGACTGTGCAAGATTTCCAAAAACTACATGTAAGGCTATTCCATAACTGTGGGACTTTGAAAGTAAAGGCTTTGGTCATAGTTTTGGCACTGTTGGCAGGTGCAAAGTCCTGCTGGAAAGGAAATGGGCATCTCCATAAAGCTTGTCAGCAGATGGAAGCCTGAAGTGCTCTAAAATCTCCTGAGAGATAACATTGACTTTAGACTTGATAAAACACAGTGGACCAACACCAGCAGATGACCTGGTACCCTAAATCATCACATACTGTGGAAACTTCTCACTGGACTTCAAACACCTTGGATTCTGTGCTTCCACACTCTTGCTCTAGACTCGAGGCCTTGACCCCCAAATGAAATGCAAAATGTACTTTCATTTGAAAAAGTAGACCTTGGACCAATGAGCAGCAGTCAATTTCTTTCTCTCCTTAGCCTAGGTAAGATTATTTGGATGTTGTCCCTGGTTCAGAAATGATTGGATATTTTGAATGCAACAGTTGTAACTCCTTTTCTGAAGATGTCTGTGCATGGTGGCTCTTGATGCACTGACTCCAGCCTCAGTCCACTCCTTGTGTAACTCTGTCATGTTATTGAGCTGACCCCCGATGGTACAGGAAGTCCGCTACCACCATCTGCGCCCTGGGCCTGTGGACCACCTCAAACTTAAATAGCTGGAGGGAGAGATACCAATGGGTATTGGAATCCTTCATGCAGTGGAACCATTGGAGGGGTGCATGGTCCGAACAGAGAGTGAAAGGGCACCCCAGCAGGTAGTATCAAAGGGTGAGGATCGCCCACTTGATGGCAAGACACTCCTTCTCGATTGTGCTGTACCTAATTTCACGCATCGAGAGTTTCTGGCTGATGTACAGCACGGGGTGGTCCACACCCTCCACCTCCTGGGACAAAATGGCCCCCAGCCCTCTGTCCAATGCATCAGTCTGCAAAATAAAGGGGAGAGAAAAGTCAGCGGAGTGTAAAAGTGGCCCCCCACACAGTGCAGCTTTTACCTCAGAGAAGGCCAGTTGGCACTGCTCTGTTCACTGGACCGAATCTGGAGCCCTCTTTTTAGTGAGATTGCTAAGCGGGCCGGTGACGTCTGAATAATTAGGTATAAACCTACGATAATAGCCAGCCAGCCCCAAGAACCATCTTATCTCTTTTTTTATCTTGGGCAGGCCAAAATCGCTGCAGTCTTGTTAATTTGGGGATGCACCTGCCCATGGTCCAAGTGGAACCCCAGATGCCATACTTCCACCTGCCCAATCGCACACTTTTTTGAGTTAGCTGTGAGGCCCGCCTGCCTCAGCGATGCCGCGGCCAATCATTACTGTAAATTATAATGTTGTCTAGATAGGCGGCCGCGTAGGCAGTGTGATGGCAGAGGACCCTGTCCATAAGTCGTTGGAATATAGTGGGCACCCCAAATAACCCAAAAGGGAGTGTGACAAATTGGTGTAACCCAAATGGTGTTGAAAAAGCTGTTTTTTCTCAGGATAGAGGAGACAAGGGGATCTGCCAATATTCCTTTGTTAGATCCAGTGTCGAATAAAAGCGAGCAGCACCTAACTGATCAAGCAGCTCATCAATGCGAGGTATTGGGTATGCATCAAATTTAGACACCGCATTGACCTTTCTATAGTCCACACAGAACCGGACCAACCCATTGGTCAATTGGTAAGGGTGGTTATGCACTCCCACCCCGGTGGTGTTTCGATGTGGTGTTCTATGAGGTGGGTACAACCAGGAAGGGGTGAGAACATGTCAGAAAATTCCTTCTGCAACTTGGCTACCTCTGTGAGTTGGGATGGTGAGAGGTGGTCTCTACAGGGGACCAGAGTGGTCCAAGATGTTATCTTTTTTACCTCTGGCTCCAGCTCCACCTTCTCTGGGACTACCGATGACAATGCCATGGGGACCCCCTCATTCCAGCATTTTAAAAGGTTGAGGTGGTAGATTTGCAGTGCCCCACCCCTATCCATTTGCTTCACCTCATAGTCGACGTCCCCGACTCACCGTGTGACCTCAAAGGGCCCTTACCACTTGGTGACTAATTTAGAACACAATGTGGGCAATAATACGAGCACTTTGTCTCCCGGCATGAACACTCTCAGGCACGTGCCCCTGTCATACAGCCAGCTTTGATGTTCTTGTGCCTGCTGCAAATTCTCCCGGGTTAGGTGCATGAGGGTGTGGAGTTTTGCGCACAGGCCAAGAATGTATTGGATTTCATTTTTACTCTGTGAAGGTCCCTCCTCCCAATTTTCCCATAACACGTACAGAATGCCACACGGCTTACACCCATATAATTCAATGGGAGAAAAACCCCATGGAGGCTTGCGGGAACTCTCGTACTGCGAGTAACAGGGGCTCAAGCCACTTATCGCAATTACGCGCATCTTTACTTACGAATTTATGGATTATGTTTGAGTGTTTGGTTAAATCACTCTACTAAGCCATCCATTTGTGGGTGATAGACATTGGTGCGGATAGACTTAGGCCCCAGTAACCCATACAGCTCACACAGTGTGCGTGATATAAATGTAGTGCCTTGGTTTGTCAGGATTTCTTTAGGAATCCCGAGCCAGGAGATAAAGTGGAAGAGTGCTTCCGCAATACTGCATGCTGAGATATTGCAGAAAGGCACTGCTTCTGGATATCACATTGCATAGTCCACTAGAACTAAAAAAAAAAGCGATATCCCCGTGCTGACCGATCTAATGGCCCGACGAGATCCATCCCAATTCCCTCAAACGGGGTCTCGATTAGAGGAAGAGGGCGCAAAGGCACTTTTGGAGTGGCCGCAGGATTTACTAATTGGTATTCACGGCATGCCGCACACCACCAACAGACATTCTCATTAATCCCTAGCCAATAGAACTGGGCCATTATTCGGGCTAGTGTTTTATCTTGCTCCAAGTGTCCAGCCATGGGATTAAAGTGAGCCACATGGAATACGAGTTCCTTACGGCTCTTTGAGATTAACAACTGGGTTATTCGTTCCTTAGTTTGAGTGTCCTGCGTCACTTGGTACAATCTATCTTTAATAATGGCAAAATAGGGGAAGGTCAGTGCTGTGCTTGGCTGAAGAGTTTGACCATCAATTACTCTCACTTGGTCAAACACATGCCACAGAGTCTCGTCTCGCAACTGCTCTAATGGGAAATCCCCAAGGGAATCCCCGAGAGAGGGAGGAGGGGCAGGGTGCTCCTTACTCCTCGTATTGCTCCTACACTGTGCTACACTATCACTCACACTTTCATACACTACACACACACACACACACATGCATTGTGGTTGGGAGCCAGCAACCTTGCTCTCCCCCTCCATTTATGCTCCATCCCTGCAATAAACAAAACACATACACCCGCCCACACACTAATTGACAGCAGGTGTAATGAATTGGCCACCTATTTTCCCCAACCCCATCCTCCATTCACAAACTGCTGCTTGGTCATGCCCCCGCTGCCACACATGTTTAACACAAATCAGACTTTGCTTTTGGTTTTTGGTTCAAGTGAATATTTTACATAAAATAAATGAAAATGGCATGGACACAAATGATGGTGCCTTTAATATTTTGTTGCACAACCTTTATCAGCAATCACTGAAAACAAGCAATCTCTGTAGTGCTCAATGAAACTTCTGCATCTGTCAACAATCTGCCAACAGGTAGTTTGGCCCACTCTTCCTGAGCAAAGCTTCTGCTGTCAGGGCCCATAGAAGGTCACTTCAGAATAGTCCAATATTTTGTTCTTTGCCATTCTTGGGTGCATTTAGCTGTGTGCTTTAGTTCTTTATCCTGTTGGAGGATCCATGACCTTCAACTGAGACAGAGCTTTTTGACAATAAGTAGTGTGTTTCACTCCAGAATGCATTAATAGTCTCCAGATTTCATTGTACCTTGCACAGATTCAAGGCACCCCTTGCCAGACACAGCAAAGCAGCCCCAAATCATACCCAAGCTACCTCCATGTTTCACAGTAGGTCTGGTGTTCTTTTATTTGAAAGTTTAATTTTTTCTTATGTGGACATGGAGCTGGTGTGACTTGCCAATAAGCTTGAATTTTATCTCATCTGTCCAAAGGGCAAGCTCCCAGAAGCATTGTAGCTTGTCAATATGTATTTTAGCAAATTCCAGTCTGGCTTTTTTTTTTTAAGTCTTTCTTTCAACAATGGAGTTTTTCCATTGAACTCGCTGTCACTCAAAAAATGACAGATGCTGCAATCATCTGACTGATGTACCTTGACCTTGGAGTTCAACTTTTATCTCTTTGGAAGTTGTGCTTTGCTCTATTTCTACCATTAGTACTAGCCTTATGTTCAACCTGTGGTCGAGTTTCCACTTACGGCCACATCCAAGAAGGCTGGCTACAGTCTCATGGAACTTAAACTTCTTAATAATATTTGCATCTGTAGTTACAGGAACATCACACTGCTTGGAGATGGTCTTATAGTCTTTGCCTTTAATGTGCTTTTTCTATAATTTTCTTTCTGACCTCTTCAAATAACTCTCTCCTTTGCTTTCTCTGGTCCATGTTCAATGTGTTGCACACAACAAAACACTCAGAAAATAAAGTAACTAACTCTAAAGTAACTCTAACTTTAGAGACAATGGCTTGTCACTGGGGCAGTACCCTCTAAGATACTTAGTTGTACCCTTTATATACTGCTTGGGAACATATTTTGGCCCTAGAAAATACACATAGTTACTTTGAGGTCCAATAATGAGCCCCAGGGGGTATATTAGAGTATACTGTACCTTGGGGGACAGAAATGGACTCATACTGTACCCCTATTTCTGACAGTGTACCAGATGGCAGAGTGATGACTTCTGTCCATTTAAATAGACTGAATGATGAATTACAAGATTGAAGACACCTGCGATATGAATTAAGGTTAAACAATTCATTTGAAATATCACTGTAATCCAATTACAGTCACTGGCCCCTTAAATAGGAACTTGTTCTTGATTCTAAGATTCCTGTTCTTGGCTGTCAGGAGTGGAAGCCAATGTGATCTTCTGCTGTTGCATCTATGATGCTTTTCTGTTCACCAAGGTTGTAAAAAAAGTGTTAAGTTGCTATATCCTTCCTGGCAGCTTGAACAGATCTGACATTTCTGTGAAGATTCTCAGCCATCCAGGTCATAGTAAACCATAGGTGGTAAAAGAGAACAACTGGACTTGCTTGAAGATTCCTGAAGATGTTTCACCTCTCATCCAAAAGTCTTCTTCAGTTCTGTTTGACTAATAGGGAGTATCAGGTATTTATCCTCTCATGGAAGAAAAGCAATCCTCAGGTGTCGTTGAGTCATCCTGTTCGTGTGGGTCACTGGGGGCTGGGTGTGAACGGCCTAGAGAGTCATTGGGGTGATCAATGGATTGTTGGTTCTCTCTGTCCTCCTGTGAGTCACTGAAAACCTGTGAGTCACCACAGAAGCAGTCGGATCTGTTAGAAAATGACTCCTTCAAGACAGCACCTTAATGGATAGAAAGTGGTCAAAGCTTTATGTTCTACTTCCTCCATGTATAGATTGGCCACAATAGGGGACATCAGTGAGCCCATGGCACATCCATGCTTCTGTCTGTAGAAACTTTCATTAAACTGGAAATAGGTGATGGTCAGGCAGAGGTCAAGCAGGGTGCAGGTCTGGTCTGTGGTGAGGTTCATTCTATCCATTAAGGTTCTGTCTTGAAGGAGTCATTTTCTAACATCTTCAATAATCTTCAAGCAAGTTCATTTGCTCTCTTTTACTACCAAAAGATCTGACCATTTTCCTTGGACTCCTCTCATCAACTTGGCATTTCCACTCACAGAACTGTTGCTCACTCTTTTTTTTAACACCATTCTGTATAAACTCTAGAGACTGTTGTGTGTGAAAAACCCAGGAGAGCAGCAGTTTCTGAAATGCTCAAACCAGTCCACCTGGCACCCATGCCACAGTGAAAAAGTCACAGAGATAACAAATTTTCCCATTCTGATGTTTGAAGTGAACATTATCTGAAGCTCTTGATTTGTATCTGCATCATTTTATGCATTGTGCTGCTATCAAGGGATTGGCTGAGTAGATAACTGTATAAAAAAGCAGGTGTATGGGTGTTCCTAATAAAGTGACAAATGAGTGTAATTGCTGTGGTATAAGGGAAATAAAACACTTTAGGACATGTTGCTATAGAAAAATAATCATTCACAGTAATAACTTTAATGTCCATCTGCATCAAACAACCCATCCATCCATTGTCCTTAACTGCTTATCATGACTAGGGTCACAGGCAAGCTGAAACCTGTCCTGGCTGACTATGGGTGAGAGGCAGGGTACACCCTGGACAAGTCGCCAAACCATCGCAGGGCTGACACACAGAGACAAACAACCATTCACACTCACACCTAAAGTCAATTTAGAGCCACCAATTAACCTAACCTGCATGTCTTTGGACTGTGGGGGAAACCAGAGCACCCAGAGGAAACCCATGCAGATGCAGGGAGAACATGCAAACTCCACACAGAAAAGTCCGCATCGGCCAATGGGCTCCAACCCAGAACCTTCTTGCTGTGAGGCAACAGTGCTAACCATTACACCACTGTGGTGCCCTATCAAACTACCCATAATTGATTATTTTCTTATAACAGCATACTTCACACTGTTGTATACCCTACTTATTCCACAGTTGTTCTAGTACATTGGGAGGGAAGTGATATACTGCAATTTCAGAACAAAATACAAGTCTAAGATCCCCAGAGATTTTTGTTTGTGATATTGTGGTACTTCTAAGACAAGGGGCACAATGTCCAAAAGCTTTGAGATTTGGCTTTAAAATGATAGATAATGGATTAATAGGTCAATTCTAGCTATCAAAAAGCCATCATTTTAAGCTCTGAACTCATAATGTGTAAATCAACATTAGTGGTGCAACATTAGTGGTGCAGTGTCACTGGAGTTGAATTTATTTCAGCTGTCATTACAGCTGTAAAATATATTTCTGTCATACTGCATGTTTCAGGCAATAGATAAACCCAAGCAAATATAAGAGGGGCTTGATGAAAGTTGAGCAGTATCTGGCAGTGAGGTGAAGCCTTTCAAAAATTGAAATCTAACTGAAAAGATAAGTCATCCTTTCCCTGCTCAGGATAAGCTCTGAAGTGGGCTTTTCATCATCTTCCCTCCACCCCCTTCTGAAAAGAAGTGGCATTCTTGAGTTGAAGCCTCCAAAAAGTTATACAACTGAAAGTAGTTCTGTAGATCTCAGGAAATGAGGCCTGATTTTATCATGACCCTCCATATATAACTGTGAAATTCTACATAATTTATTGTTATTTTATCAAAGCCATGCTGGGCTGTCAAAAGAGATTTTGTCCCACATGAATGCAGTTGTGGGTGTATCCCCCCCAAGGAAAAAGTGGTTTTAACCTAAGAGTGTATTTTCAAGCTGTGAATTAGATCAGTGCAGTCAATGCATGGGATACATCATCAGTATATCAATGTGGCAAACAGCAGATTAAATTCACTGAGAAGCAAGAACTGAATAACTTTTAGGTTGTCTGGGTGCAATGGTACAAACAAATGCTTGCAATCATATTAATATTTAAGAATCTTTAGCAATAAATCAAAGAACCACCCATATGTTATGATTAAACAGTCAATAGAGAATTAATGTTTGATAGCTTGAATATGTATGCTAGTGTGGCAGTGGGGGCGTGGCTAAGCATCAGTTTGTAAATGGAGGGTGGGGTCGGGGAAGGTGAGTGGCCAAGTCGTTACAGCTGTTGTCAATGAATGTCTGCGTTACTTCATGAACATCCATTAAAAGCAGCCGACCTAGCCTAGCCTACTGGAGAACTTGGCTCGAGCAAAAACACTGAGCAAAAACATGGCTGAATCCTGAATGACTCAGTTTTATATAAATAGGGGACTACATAGGCGGCAAAATGTAGTGTTTTTCCTGCCATGGAAGTGCACTTGTATACTGAAG
>JAPEKM010000024.1:56013549-56034770 GCA_027575975.1 Cathorops multiradiatus
TTGGAGCAGTTTTGCCTTGAGGAATGGGCAAAAATCCCAGTGGCTAGATGTGCTAAGCTAATAGAGACATACTCCAAAAGACTTGCAGCTGTAATTGCAGCAAAAGATGGATCTACAAAGTATTGACTTGGGGGGTGAATACCTATGCACACTCTAGATTTTTGTTTTTTCATCTTAATTATTGTTTGTGTCACACAAAAAATTGCACTTTTAAAGTGGTAGGCATATTGTGTACATAAAATGGTGCTCACCCTCCAAAAATCAATTTTAATTCTAGCTTCTAATGCAACAAAACAAGACAAACACCAAGGAGGATGAATACTTTTGCAAGACACTGTATTTGAATGGTACATTGTGATTGGTTGACCAGAGATAATGCGTTCTGTGGAAAATCAGTATTGGCGTTTGTCATGCTTTGGAAAGAAAGGGGAAATACATGCAAAGAAACAGGGTGGATACTGTATCATGTTTTGCATAAAATTGATTTTGGAACTTTTTTGTATCATGATTAAATGCCAAACTTCTTTTGGCTGCAAACTGATTTTTTTGAAAATGGAGCTTATCATGTTTTGGAACCAAACTTTTCAAATACTTGCTTTGCTCTTAAATATGACTGTAGTCTCCCATTATACTTTTACAACAAGAAGGCGTGGTTAACATCAGAGTGATGCGTCCCACTCATGGGGTCTATTCCCACCCCTAAAATCTAAAAATTCATCTTGATTCATGAGCAAAATGTTGCCAGTAAGCAAGCAAAAGCAAAAAGTGTGTATGTGTCACTCCTGACTGCATGCAAAATGGAAGTACATGTGCACGGTGAAGCTTCTCTGTGCACTCAACTCACTGCTCCACACTTGCGAATAGCTTTGTCTGCTCACAAATCACAGTCCCACTCTTTGGTTATAAATATGCTCGCTAATACTGTTCCAGTCACTCAGCTCAGCCTCTCTCACACATTTTCTTCATGATCCTCTTTAAACTCTGTAAATCAAGGGTTCTGAAAACAGTTATGTGTGTTGTACATATTTCTCCTGTAGAAATGTCTGTATATGTGAATACAACTATATGTTAAAATATTTTTTAAAGTAAAAATATGCTACAGTACTACTACTATAGTACTACAGTACTACTACTATCCAGTTTTATGTCGATTTCTCCACCAGGAGGCAGATATGACATTACATGGTAATTTTGGTTTTGCTTTTCCATCTCCATCTATCCAAAGTGTCAGAGGCCTCAAGCTTGTATTCACGGAGGTCACTCCGGATGACCTCTGCCCAGGTTTTCTGTGGCCTGCCCCTAGGCATCCGTCCCTCCACGCTAAGGCTAGTCACCTTGGCAATCCACAAATTGCTGCGTTGCACGTGTCCAAACTATCTTAGACATCTGCCTGAAATGGCTGTCTTCAGGTCTACAATTTCAAATCACTCAAGCAGGGAAGAATTTGGGATGTCATTGTCTCCTCTCACTCCACAAACCCACCAGACCATTGATCACTTATTCCTTTACAATCTACAAAAGTCAGCCTTCTTCAGGACGCAGCACTCACTGGCATATAGCGCTGCGCCTCTCACACAGATGTTATAAATACTACCCCGGGTTCTCCTGGAAAGGCTTTTGCTTGTCAGGATGGATAGAAGTTCACAGAATTTACCCCAGGCGGTTCTTACTCGAGTGATAGTAGCAGCCCCACAGCCACCTACAGCTGAGATTGAGTCTCCCAGGTAACAGAAGGAGTCTACCACCTCTAGCTTGTGCTCATCAACCATCACATGGTTGATGGGTCTGCCATCAAGGGGGCAGGCCATGCCAAGGCAATGGCTGCATTTGAAGTCAGGGTCAGGAGTCAGTCTGCCACTGGTACCGGTGCACCTCTTGTGAACCCAGTGTTTACAGCAGTGGCAGAAGGAGTTCACACCAAATCTTTTCCTACGAACACCACAAGGGTTGAGAGTACACAATGTGCATTTTGGCTGCTGCTTTTCATTGGAGCTCTTCATTTTTCTTCTCTTTTTTCCTTTTTTTGTGTGTGTGCAGTTTGATGTTTGTTTTTTGTTTGAGTGTTTTGTCTGCCGGTTGTGGCATAGCTCAGAACCCAGTTTTGGTGTCAGTTTCCTTCAAGCCTTGGTGCGCCATGGGTGATGCCTGTGTTTCTTGCTATGAACTGCAGTGAACTCATTGCTCTTTTTAACATCAGGGTTGTACAGCATTCTGTGCGGCAGTGCTTCTGTGCTTGGTGTGATGTTCCGAGCAATGTTGTCCTGTGGCATCATGCTGGCTGTGCAGGTAGTTTGGGACATACCAGTGCCCTGTGTAGCAATGCTTCTGTGCTCGCTTTGTGGATCCATGGTGCAGTGTTCTGAGCAATACTGCCCGGCAGTGTTGCAGTGGCTGTGCAGGCAGTGTGGGATTTATCTTCATGCACTTGGTAGGACTGTGGTAGCTACACCATTAGAATTACATCCTGACTCTCTTTTGGTGGACTCTCTTTTTCTTTTCCTTTCCCTATTTGTAACGTGACTTTGGGTGTGAGAAAGGTGTTATATAAATTGAACTGATGATGATGATGATTATTATTATTATTATTATTATTATTATTATTATTAAGGGTGCTTGCCAGAGTCCTTCAAAGAGCCTATGTTGGGGCCCAAGATCATTAGCTTGGTCATGGCCATATTAACCTGCAACCCTTTTGCCTCAAGCCCTTCCAGAGATGCAACTTCTCCAGGAGATCATCTAGGGAGTCTGATGCTAGAACTAGGTCATCTGTGTATAGCAACTTCCAAGGGCAGCCAGTGCAAAATTCACAGGATAAAGCCTCCATAACAATGACAAAGAGCAGCGGACTTAAAACAGAGCCTTGGTGAACACCAACTTGGATATCAAAATCTTCACTGAAGGAGTTATTAATGTGAACTCTGCTCCTTGCATTAGCATACATTGACTGGGCTACACCAACCAGCCACTCAGGCACACCTAGTCACCTCACTGCCCACCATATTACACCACATGGTACATGGTTGAAGGCCTTCTCTACATCAATGAAGGCAAAGTAAACATTCCTCACCTTGGCAAGGTACTTCTCTTGTAACTTCCTTAAGATGGCGATTGCATCACATGTTCCTCTGCTACTTACAAAACCAAACTGCATCTCATTAATATCCACAATATATTGAATTATTTTACCTTTACCACTTATCATGTGAGCTGATCTGCCTCTCCATCTAGTTTCCTGCAAACAACAAAGATTGATCTTCCTACAAGAAATAGTCTCAACAACTTCTCCACCTCTACCTCTCATGGTTCCAACATTCAATGTCGCAATACAAAATCTTTGGCGTGGTCACGGGATGATGATCTAGCAATGACCATGCCTGACACCCACCCTACCGTTAATGACATCCCCATTGCTTGGAGTCCTGTTCTCACAAACAACATCACTACAAACTACCATGACTTAAACTGAAGCACAATTTTATGGCTGGATGCCCTTCCTAACAGCAATATGCTGAATAAAGTTAAAGTAAAATATTTCTCATTAAAGAGAACTATTTTTCAAGGTATTATTAAAAACAAATACAAGACTATTAGGTCTATTTCTTGACATTTCAAGTAATTTCAGTCAGAATCTCTTTATTTTGCCAAGGATGTTACATATCCTCTTGAGAACCAACCCACAGACTTGTGTCCTCTGTAGTTGACATTTGTTTTACGTGCACACCCTCTTACTCTTTCAAGCAATTCACTTGAATCCTGGTGTCTTGTAAAGAGTACATCCTGGGCTTTCCAATGATATATCATGTGACTAGGAGGGTTGCTGGGAAATTCCTAGTAAGGAAATCACAACAAAAGAGAAATTGAGAGACACATTTTTTCTTGGTTCTCAGGAGGTTACGGATGGAATATGACTTGGTGAATGCATCCATGTATGACGTAGCATGCCATACAGAACAACAGCAGTCTTTGGATGAGCTAGACACCAAGATTAATCTGCTCACAAATACTTTCTCCCAAACCCTCAGGTCTCAACACATCCTGACTGCCCAGCTCTCTCATTTCCTGTTCCGAAAGGTTTTCAGCCGAAACCACACAAAACAAAGGCTTCCTACTTCAATGATTCTTGTATTTTTCCAGCCAAGTTAATGTCTCTGACCATCAGAAAAACACCCAGTTCATCAGTCTGTTCAGTGGAAAAGCCCTCAAATGGGCTAGCACTGTGTGGAAACAAGGTGTTGAGTCTCTTTCATCCTATGAACACTTTGTGGAACTGTTTTGAAGAGTCTTTGATCATACTCTGGAGGGAAAGGAGATTGGAGAATAGTTGTTTGCCGTCACACATGGAAAAAGGAGCACAGTTGAGTATGCCCTTAACTTTTGCAGATTAGTAGCAGGAAGTGCATGGAATGAGCCAGCATTGAAAGCTGCTTTCTGCCATGGACTGAACTCTCAAGCACTCAGAGAGATAGCTTGTCAAGATGATAAGATGTCCCTTGACCCCCTTATTGATGCAACCAACCAACTCAATGACCTGATCAGAAGCTACCAAGTCCAGAGCAGTCAACCTGGTACCTGCCAACAATCCTCATGAATCCACACTGAAAACTGATTTCCTTTCTAGTCACTATTACCACTAAGCACCCAATCTTGGGATCCCCCTGGCTGCACCTTCATGACTCTGAAATTTCTTGGCATGACAGAAATTACCAAGTGGTTTGAGCCATGCCTCCATATATGTTTGCACGTTCCATGCCTCATTGTTGCTTCCACCTCTGTAAAGAGTCCTAATGCCCGTCACCATGTCATCGCAGAAGTGTATCATGACCTCCATAAAGTGTTCAGTAAAGCCAATGCTACAGTAGCAGTCTACCACCCCACAGATCATCCTCATTATGCCTGCCACTATGCTGCCACACAACTGTATTTATCCACAGAGATATAGTTGGCCTTCAGCCTTTCCCAATTCAGCTAGGTTTTTCTTTGTTTTGAAAAAAAGGGGAAGGCCTATGCCCCTTTATTGACTATTGTTAGTTAAACCAGATCACTGTTAAGTACAGGTATCCCTGCACTCTCCCTCTGGTTCTCTCAGCCCTAGAACAACTTCATGCAGCCAAAGTGTTCATGAAGCTTGACCACAACAGTGCATACAATCTGGTGCACATCAGCCCTCATAATCAGTGGAAGACTGATTTTAGCACCGCCTCTCACCACTATGAATACTGCATCATGCCTTGTGAGCTCTCTTGAGAACCCTTGTTGGTGCAGTACCTGATAAATGATGTACTGAGGAACCTTCTGGGTAAATCTGTAATCATGTATATGGATGACATCTTGATTTACTTGCCTTCTCATGACACCAACATTACCCACATCAGGCAAGTTTTGTACCATCTTCTTGAAAATCAGCTCTACATCAAAGGGGAAAATGTGAGTTCCATGTCTCAGAGTTTTCATTCCAAGGTCATATCATAAGCACATAGTGTGTGGCTATGGATGAAGTCAAGGTATCTGCTGTAACAAACTGGACAACCCCTAAGACTGTCAAGGACCACCAATGCCTCCTCAGCTTCACCGATTTCTATTTGAGGTTCATCCAGGCCTTCAGCTCAATTGCTAACCCCCTCACAACTTGTCTCAAGAAAGCCCCTAAGCACGGAGCCCAGCAATTTACAAGGTCTTTGCAAGGCTCAAGACAGCTTTCACCACAGCTCCTAAATTACTCCAATCCCTCCAAGATTTTCATGTTTGAAGTCAAGGCCTCTGAATCAGGAGTGAGAGCAGTGTTGTTTCAGTGCTTTGGAGACAAGCCAAAGATTCACCCTGTAGCTTTCTTTTCTCAGAAACTTACCTGCTGAATAGACTTGCAATATTAGGAATTGTGAGCTGCTGACAGCCAAGCTCATCATAGAAGAGTGGCATCATTGACAAGAGGAGACCAAGTTCTCATTCACTATCTTCACCAACCAGAAACTCTTGGAATACTTAACAACAGGCTCTGTTGGCCCCTCTTCTTCACAAGGTTTTTTTTTTCTCTTATACTGACCAGGTTCAAAGAATGTGAAGGCTGACTCCCTGTCCCATATTCATCCTTCTGAGAATCATAACTTTGAATCCAAGCCTATTCTGCCTTCCTCTTTCTTCATCAAAGCCATAACCTGGAACATTGCCAAGGACATTACTAATGTCCACACTCAGCAAGTCCCTGCTGCATGCCCTGCTGGTCAAACCTTTGTTCCACAAGCACATAGGTGCAAACTTATAACCTGGGCACCCACAGCCCCAGCCACTAGCCACTCTGGCATACAGTGTACCTACCATCTACTGAGAACCAAGTATTAGTGGCCCAACATGCTGACAGATATTCATCAATAGATTTCCATAACTTCCCTTAGTCCAATGGGAATACACTAATCATCATGTTTATTGATTGTTTTTGCAAGTCCCTGCACCTAGTCCTGGCCTACCCACTGCTTTGGAGAAAGCTCATCTTTAAATATTTAATTATTTTTTCCTTTATTTTGGAATCCCTGAGGATATTGTAAGTGACCAGGACGTACATTTCACCTCCCATATGTGGTCAAATTTCATGGAGAAGGTGGGGGTATCTGTGAATCTCACAGTTGGGTCGCCTGGACCACCCACAAGCTAACGGCCAGGTTGAGAGGGCAAATCAGGAAATAGGATGCTTCCTCTGCACTTTCTGCTCACAGAATTAGGGAGACTGGGCACAGTTCCTCCTGTGGGCAGAATATGCCCTAAATTCACTCTGTCACTCTGCCATGTTATTGACCCCATTCCAGTGTACTTGGTTACCAGCCACTTCTGCTCCCCTTGAAGGCCAAGCACACTAACTCACTGCAGATGACCACTGGTTTAGGTGCAGTGAGCAGGTGTGTATTCATCAGCTTCTGGAACATGTAGTTATGAGATAAAAACAGTTTGCCAACTGTTGCAGGGGAGAAAACCCATAGTACAACTTTGGTGATTGGGCCTGGTTGCCCAGGACCTCCAGAACACATGGGTGTAAGAAACTCCATGCCAAGTACATTAGTCCCTATACAATCCTGCAACACATTAACAATGTAACTTACAAGCTAGACCTGCCATGTCACTGCAGTGCCTCCCCATCATTTAATCTTTCACATCTCAAGCATTTCATTCCTGGACCATTAGCTTCAGAATTTCCCTCTACCATACTTCTCAAACCCCTCTACATGGATGGCCAGCCTTCATATATTGTCAAGTCCATCTTGAACTGCTGCAGAAGGGAAGGTCTGGTAGGAAGGGAAGGAGGGAAAATTGAATACCTCATCAAGTGGGAGGGCTATGGTATAGAAGAACATAGCTGTATTCTGGACCATGACACCCTTGACCCCCTTTTCCATCCAGAATTCCATACACAACACCCTGATAAACCAGGGCTACATTCATGTGGCCCTCAATATAAAGATCTACTCCCAGAGTAAACTGCTCAGGGGGGTCTGTCATGCCAGTGCCAGAATCTGTCTTGAACTTCACTTCCCAGAATACACAGCATCCTACAAACGTGGCCACCATGGACTGCAACTCCAGCAACCACCCTCATTTTCATATTCATAGTCATCTGATTATTGATCTCTCTCTCTCTCTCTCACACACACACACACACACACACACACACACTTGTCTCGAATCTCAAACACTTTATTTACAGATTCTTTCCAGGGACATATTTATGAAGTAAACACTCGCTGTGATTTTGCCTGACTTTACCATGCCTTTTGTGGTTGTGTTGCCATTCAGGCTTTGTTTTGCAACTTTAATTCAAGTACAGTATTTTGTTCTTTACCTTTTATATCATGTTATCACATCATCTCCTATTTCTTCCTGTCCCTGACTTTGAGTTTGATTCATGTTTTGGATTTGTCTGTCTTATTTTTTAATACATTCTTAAACTACAGATGCATTCACCTCCAGCTCAAACCTGAAAACATGCAGCATACTAAACAGACCAGAAAAGGATACAGATTAATAAATATTCAATAAAAGACATTTAACTCAGAAGAATTTAAAATAAAAAATACAATAATATAATAAAGGATTAGATGTAAACAGCCATTTGTGAAAGTAACCAAAAAATGCAGAAGTGAAAATACAGTGTATATGTAGGATCTGACGAAATGAAAAGAAAATGGCTATTGTTTGCAAGGCATTAGATAATAATATTAACATTGTACTGTAGTGCAGGGATGCTGTTGGCACACTTTGTTATGCTGGCTTTGAAGGGCCTAAGTCTTCTTTATTCATAGGGAAGTTGCTGGAAGCGGTGATGTATGGGCTGTTAAGGGTCAGCTGTAATCTTGCATCATGCTTAGTGACCCCATTGTTGTAAATGGCTGGAAGCATTGGCAGACGATATCAAATGATCCTCTCCACTGTCCTGATTATGCTTTGGAGTTTGTCTCACTCTTGTGTGGAGGATCCAAACCATATGGATATAGATAAAGTGAGGATGGACTCGATGATTGCTGTGTAGAACTGGAACATCAATGCCTATGGCAGGTTGAACTTATTCAGCTGCCTCCAAAAGAACGCTGTCTGCTGTGCTCTCTTGGCTATGGAAACCATGTTCATGGTGGAGTCAAGAAACTTGAGGGATTCCACATTAGAAACCATAGAGGTTTCTCCAAAGTTTTTTTTAGGTATTTGATACCAGCTGGTTGTGAATGCAAAAGGACATCAGCTACTAATCTTCCTTCCTATAAACTGACTCATCAACATTGGTTATGATGCCAACCATGGTGATGTCATCCACAAACCTCAGGATCTTTCATTCATTTTATGTTATTTAACCTTTATTTAACCAGGGAAGTCCTACTAAGATGAAGAATCTCTTTTTTCAAGGGAGACCTGGCCAAGACAGGCAGCAGCATGAATAAAATACGGAGTTACAAAGAGAAACACTGTAGAAAACAAAATTAAAAATAAATTAAAAATAAATATTTTAAGATTTTGGCTTCAGAATGAGGTGAGCTAAAAACTGACATCTTAACAAATTGGCCTCCAGTTCTTCCATTCTGGATTTAAAATCATTTAGTGAGACTAAGTCAATAAGCTTAAAGTCCTTCTACAGTATGTTCCATGCTGCAGGTACAGAATACACAAACACCCTTTTTCCAATTTCTGTGTCAGCATTTGGAACAGAAAGCATAAATAAGTTTTGAGAATACAGACAGTACCGTCAGCTACTTTTCTACATAATACAGACAGATAAGTAAGAAGGGAGCAGACCCAGACTCACCTTATATATAAAAAGGCACCAGTGACAGAATCTACAGGTGGCCAGAGCAGGCTATCCTACCCAAGAGGATAAATCACAGTGATGATTCAGAGCTTTACAATTTGCAATACACCTCAGGGAAGCATGGTAAGCTGTGTCAAGCATTTGAAGATACTGAGCAGATAATAATAAAGATAATAAGTATGCATTTATAAAACATCACCATAGTCAGAAACGGATAAAAAAAAAAAGTGGCAGTGACAATATGCTTTTTTCCATTAAAAGAAAAGCACAACTTATTTCAGAAATAAAAACCCAGTTTTAGCCTCAGCCTTTTTACCAGATGCTGCACATGTGGCTTAAAAGTGAGTGAGTCATCAGTGAAAATACCCAGATATTTATATGAATTAACTACCTCAATTTTACATCCCTCAAGAGTGACCACTAAGGGGATAGTTTATGGTCTATTCCTTGAAGTACTGAACAGCAGAAGTTTGGTCTTATCTGAATTAAAAGCCAGTTTCAGCTGAATCAGGGTATTTTAGACAAGAGTAAAAAAGCCTTTTGCAAATATTCAATGGCCTGTACAAGAGTTGCCGCACAGTGTCAGTAACAGCACTGAAAACCTGAATTCGGAGCAGCCTCCAAACACGGCCTCTCCAGAATACAATTCCCAAACACCACAGTGCCCCTCATCTCCAGAGTATTAACAAGTATGCCTATCTCTTGTTAGTTTGCAATCACTCCCCTATATAAGCTCAGTAGCCACAAACACACATCATGAAGTATCATTCTGCATCCCAATACCTGACCTTACCAAGCCTTCTGACTTTCTGCCTGACTACTCATGTTTAGACTCTGCTTACATTTATTTCCTGACTCTGTTTCCTTGCCTGCCCTCTGATATCCTGTTCGCTGATTGACCGACCCATGTCCATCCCTGACCACAACATCAGCTTCCTGATTTGGATTTGTTGACAGTTTGTGACGCACCCGCTTTCCTCTGCACTTGCATCCATAAGTGTCTGCACTCTGACAAGATACTTCGCCAGCTATAGATGCAGCAGAGGAAGTGAAGCAAACTGCACTTAACACTCAGGGACAATTGTTAGGAGAGCACAGGCAGATGATTAGTGATCTTAACACCAGAATGTCGCAACTCACTGCTGTCATAATGCAGGCCATCCTGACACACCCCTCTGTTTACTGACAGAGCCCCCCCAAGGAGCTCCATCTGGGAGCTGAATTTTTCCTAGGGCACCCTCTACTTCATGATGCTGGTTTGTGTGGATGTTGAGTATGAAATTCTTATTTAAGAAGAGGGTCTAGGATGTCGTTGGCTGAGACCCAGCTTTGTTCCTCAAGTCCTAACCTTTCCAATCTACCAGGTACTTGACATGCCCTCTTCTGTGTTTGGAGTCAAGAATCTTATTTACCTGGTAGATGGGTTATCCCTCTAGAAGGTGTTCAAAATGTTCCTGGACTGGAGTGTTCTCAGCCAAGGGACCCAGGACTGCTGGTTTGAGGTTGGAGATGTAAAACATGGGTGATAGTCTGCTGTGAGAGGGGAGTTCTAAGCGATAGGATACTTCATTAATGCATTGCAAAATCTTGGATGGGCCAATGTATCGTAGCTGAAGTATTTTGCAGGTGTGGGGCTCTCTCAGGTTCTTTGTAGCCAAGCATACTCTTGCCTGGGGAGAAGTCTGGGTTTTCTCCTCTCTGTCTGTCTGCATATTCCTTATATTTCATCTTGATTGTTTCAAGGCATTGGTGAACCTCCTCCCATATTGCTTGACTGCATGTAAATCATTCGTCTACCACCTGTACCTGGCTTGGTGCATTATCCCAAGGGAACAAGAATGGTTGGTAGCTGAGTATGCACTGAAATGGTGTTAGCTGTGTAGTCAAGTGTCTGAGGGAGTTCTGTGCATACTCAGCCCATGGGAGAAAACATGCCCAGTCCCCCTGGTTGTGCATGCAGAAGATTATCAGGAAGCAACCGATCTCCTGGTTGGCTGTCTCAACTTGGTCATTGGACTGAGGGTGGTAACCTGATGTCAGACTTACAGCCACTCCTAACCTTTCCATAAAGCAGGTCCAGAAACGAGAAATGAAGTGTGATCTTCTGTCACTGACTATATCTTCTGGGATACCATAGTACCTTAACACATACTGAAAGAGGGGTTCTGCTGTCTAGGATGCTGTTGGGATGCCTGGTAGGGGAATGATTTTGAGAGCCTTCAAGAAGCGGTCCACAGTCACCATAATGGTGTTGTTCTCCTCAGAGGGCGGGAGGTCCATGATGAAGTCAATGGCTATATGGGACCAGGGTCTCTGCAGAATGGGGAAAGGACACAATTTGCTAGCAGGAGGCGCTTGAGGAACTTTGGCCTGAGCACATGTAGAACAAGAGGCTATGAACTGGTTAATTTCTGTCAGCATGTTTTCCCAACAATACTTATTCTTTAACATAAAGTGAGTGTGGTGGCTGCCAGGATGCCCTGTGGCAGGTGACGCATGGGCCCATGTGACAAGTTGCCCTCAAAACTACTTGGGCATGTAGAGTAGACCAGGAAGGAGGTTATAGGGAAGATTTTGTGGTTGAGCCCTTCTTATTTCTCTGTCCAAGTCCCAGGTGATGGATTGCATGAATCACTGATTTGGAAGAATGGGATGGGTTACAGGATCTTGGTGCATGCACCCAAAACTGCATGATATGGCATCAGCTTTGGTGTTCTTGGAACTGGGGTGGAATGAAATGGTGAAATTGAATCTCAAAGAATAATGCCCACTTGGCCTGATGAGGGTTTAGTCTCTTGGCTTCCTTGAGGTATTCCAGGTTCTTATGGTCTGTGAGAATAACAAACGGGTGAGTGGACCCCTCCAGCCAATGCCGCCATTCTTTGAGAGCTAGTTTAATGGCTAGTAGTTCCCCATCACCAATGTCATAGTTCCTCTCTGCCAAAGAAAGCTTTTTCGAGAAGAAGGCTATTGGATATAGTTTCTGTTTCTCACCAAACCACTGGGATATGATTGCCCCGAGACCTGTGTCTGATGCATCCACTTCTATCATAAATGGTTTGGTGGGGTCTGGATGTTGGAGGACTGGAGTAGATGTGAAGGCTTGCTTGAGACACTGAAAAGCTTCCTTGGCCTCAGGGTTCCACTGGAGGTGTTTTGGGCCTTTCTTCAGTAGCGTTGTTAAGGGGTTAGCGATAGTGTTGAAACCCCTGATGAATTGGAGACAGAAGTTAGTGAACCCCAAAAACATTGACATTCCTTTACAGAAGTGGGTGTGGGCCAGGAAGTAACTGTGGAGACCTTGGAGGAGTCCATGCTAACTCCTTTGGTGCTTATAATGTATCCTAAGAAAGAGATTCAAACCTGATGAAACTCACATTTCTTAACTTTGACGTAGAGGTGCTTTTCAAGTAGATGCTTCAGGATTGCTCTGACATGCTTCTTGTGATTTTTGTCTTCTGTGGAGTAGATCAGGATGTCGTCAATGTATGTGATAGCAAATCTGCCTAGCATGTCCCGTAGCATGTTGTTGATCAGGCATTGGAACATGCTAGGTGCTGAAGAAAGGCCATATGGCATCACCCGGTACTCAAAATGGCCAGCGGTTGTGCTGAAGGCAGTCTTCCATTCATTGCTCCTTTTGAACCTGATCAAGTTGTACGTACTTCTTAGATCCAACTTTGAAAATACCTTAGCTGATCGAAGTTGTTCTTCAGCCACAGGGACTAGAGAAAGGAGATAAGGGTATTTTCCTGATACCTGGTTCAACCCTCTATAAGCAATACAGGGTCAGATTTCACTGCCTCATTTTTCCATGAAAAAGAACCCTGCAGAAGCGGGAGACTTGGATGGGTGGATATATCCTTGCTTCAGGTCCTCTTGGATGTACTCCTCCATCGTGGCATGTTCTTTCTGAGAAAGGGGGTAGATGTGCCCCCATGGAGGTGACATGCCTGGCAGGAGATCAATAGCACAGTCATAGGGCCAATGTGGTGGTAGCGTGCATGCTTTTCCCTTGCTAAAGACCTCCTGCAAATCCATTTAGCACTCCAGGACGCCCTCCAAGGAGTTAGGCTGAGTACTCTCAACTGTGGTGGAGGAGAGCTTAACTTGTACACAAGAGATACAGTTAGTGAAACAAGTTGTAGACCACTGAAGAATTTCCTTACTCTGCCATGAGATCAAGGGATCATGAAGCTGTAGCCATGGATAGCCAAGAATAAGGTCATACCTTACTGTATTTGTGGCACATAGTGAGATTTGCTCTGAATGCAAAATGCCCACTTGAAGGTGAAGTGGTGTGGTCCGTGAAGTGATGAGACTATCTCCTATTGGTCCTCTGTCAATGGACCTAATGCTAAGCACGCTTTGCAGTGGGACCATGGGCAAGTTGAGTTTCTGCATGATGGAACGGCTGTTAAAGTTTCCTTCCACCCCTGAATCAATGAAAGCACACAGGATGTATTTGGAATTGGTCAACTAAAATAACACTGGGATTTGGAAAGACTTGGATGCAAATTTTCTCACCGGACTCACAGAGTGTGCAGAACCTTCTGCTAGAGCTGCACGGGACAGACGAATTGGACAGTGGTTGAGTTGATGTTTGGAGCTCCCACAGTAGAAGCACAACTCCTCCTTCCTCTGCCTCTCGCACTCAGAACATGACAGCCTGGTGCATGAAACCTCCATGGGAGAGCTGTCTTCAGTAGCCTTGATATGCTGAATGCCTTCCTGGATGGAAGGGCAGTGAGTCAACAGATGGTCGAGCTGGACGGTAAAATCAATCAGCGAGTCCAGCGTGAGTTTGTTCATCTCGGCATGCTAGCTCATTGAGAATGGCAGGACGTAGGCCCTGACAGAAGACAGCCTTCAAAGTGGGTTCATTCCATCCACTCGCTGCTGCCAGGGTTCTGAAGTCAAGGGCATATTCTGTCACACTTTGAGAACCTTGTGAGATGGTAAGCAAACTTTCACCAATTTCAATATCTTCCGGTTCATGGTCGAATACCCTCTTGAACATTGTGAGAAACTGCTCATATGATGTGGTTTGTTCTTGGTCTTTGTCCCATACTGCGCTTGTGCAGCACAGCACTTTGCTGGAGAGAAAAAGAGATGAATTTAGCAATTTGATGCTTATCAGAGAGATTCAGCATGGTGGCGAAATACATAGAGCATTGAAGCAAGAAACCCTTACAGGCAAGGGCATGTCCAGCAAACTTCTCGTGTGCAGGGAGTTGTAGCATGGGGCTAGGAAGAGACTCAGGGTGCGGTATGAGGGCTTGCGACATCACGGTGGTCAGCTGCATTAGACGGGTGTTGAGGTCCACTAGCATTTGTTGATGTTCTCCCAGTAGGCGATCCTGAGCATTCAAACCAGTCCACTTCACTTCTTCCACTACATCCATGATGGCAAAGTATCCTGTCAGAGTGCAGGCACTTATGGATGTAAATGCAGAGGAGAGCAGGGAAGCAGACTGTCAACAAAGCCAAAATGATAGACAAGAATCGAGGTCAGGAAACAAGCAAGGGTCAGTCGATCAGCAAACAATGTAGAGGAGACAAGACAAAGAGCATGAATGAAGGAAGGCTAGCAAAGGTCAGGAACTAGAGAGGCAGATAGAGAAATGCAAGGCTTGGTATGAACCGGGTAGATACAGAACAATGCTTCACATTCGAGTGGAGTGTGAGAGTGGTTTACAAAGGAGAGGGGCTAATTGAGGAACCGAGTGTCAGCTGTAGTTAATATTCAGGAGACAGAGGGTGATGTGAGTCTTGGGGATTGTAGTCTTGAATGTCCAGATTTGTAGTTTGAGTGTCAACAGCAGGTTTACTGACACATTCAAACCATGTGACATGATAAGAACTAAACGCACACTGCACACACCCAGGTCTCAGTGTGTGCAGTGTGAGTAACTAAAAAAATTATAAATAAACTAAATAAGTAAAATAATTAAATAACAAATAGAATAAAATAGAATAAACCAAGGATGGATTTAAAAATAGAATAAACTAAAACTAGAAAAGCACTCAGAGAGCACAAACCTCCACCAAGAATTGTTTAAAAAAAAATCTGGGATCCAGAAGGTTATCTGGATCACCGCCAAAATTTAATGGATTGTTACGTGTGCCCAGCCAAACCTCTGGAAAAAAATTCAGAGCAATCCGTTCATAACTTTTTCCATAATGTTGCTTACAGACAAACCAACAAACAAACCAGTGCTACTGAAAACATAACCTCCTTGGCGAAAGTAATAAAAGCTATCTAGGATAACATTAAAATTCAAAGGACAGTAAAGTATTGCACAATGTACTGCAGTGGCAACAGCTTAAAGGTGTTCAGTGCAACAGTGCGAAAGTACAGCAGCAAAAACATGAGCAGCAACAGTTCACAGTATTAAGGCATGTTGGTAAAGTGTGTAGTGTTCAGTATATGGGGTGAAGCAGTTCAGCAGTCTGACTGCATCCGGGTAGAAGCTGTTTTTCAGTCGAGATGTTTTTGCCTGGATACAGCGCAGCCTCCTTCCAGAGGGCAGGGGAGTGAATAGTCCATGTTCAGGGTGGGTGCGGTCATGGAGGATGCAGGTGGCTCTTTCTCTACATCTGGTGGCATAGATGTCGCTGATGGGTGGTAAGCTGCACCCGATGGTTCTCTGTGCAGACTTGACCACCCTCTTCAGTGTCTCCTTCTCAGCCACAGTGCAGCCACACTGTGCATACCACAACATGAGGCAGGAGGTCAGGATGCTCTCCACCACACAGCTGCAAAAGGACCTGAGGATGTCAGCCCCCAGTCCTGCCCTCTTCAGTTTCCTCAGAAAGTAGAGGCACTGGCGGGCTTTCTTTATGATGGCCGTAGTGTTGGTGTGCCAGATGAGCTTGTTGGTCGGGTGTACTCCGAGGTGCCTGATGGAGGGAACCATCTCCACAGCTGCTCCATTGATGTAGAGAGGAGGGAGGGTGGTGCCAGCCCTGTGGAAATACAGAACCATCTCCTTGGTCTTCTGGATGTTGAGGATGAGGTTGTTGTCCCTGCACCACCTTGTCAAGTCCTCCACCTCCATCCTGTATGACGACTCATCCCCATTGATAATTAGTCCAACCACTACTCTGTCCTCAGAGAACTTCACCACAGGATTGTTCTTGTAGTGAGCCCTGCAGTCGAAGGTCATCAGTGTGTACAGCAGAGGGCTGAGCACACAGCCCTAGGGTAACTGGTGTTGAGGGTGATGGTGGAGGAAGTGTTGTTGTTAAACCTGACATGCTGTGGCCTGCAGGTTAGGAAATCCAGGACTCAATTGCACAGGGATGAGGAGGTTCCCAGCATTGCCAGCTTGGTCACCAGTATCTGTGGGATAATGGTATTAAATGCAGAACTAAAGTCCAGAAACAGCAGCCTCATGTAGGAGTCCTTGTACTCCAGGTGAGAGAGGGCCTGGTGGGGCACAGCAGAGATGGCATCAACTGTGGACTGGTTCTGCCTGTAAGCATACTGGTGTGAGTCATCTGCCACATTGATGGTCTGCTTCAAGTGCCTCATCAGCAGCCTCTCAAAGCACTTCATGGTGACAGGGGTGAGTGAAACGGGGTGGTAGTCATTGAGGCATGATGCTATGGAGGTCTTCAGCACAGGGATGATCATGGCTGTCTTGAGGCATGATGGGACTCTGGCCAGAATCAGCAAGATGTTGAATATGTCTATCAGAACCTCAAACAGCTGGTGAGCACAGTCCCTCAGAACCCTGCCTGGGAGCCCATCAGGTCCTGGGGCTTTTTGGGGATTGACCCCCTGCAGTGTTTTCTTCACCTCTGCCATTGTTATGCTGATGGCTGGGGGCTCATCAGGGGAGGGGGTGAGCCAGGAGGGAGTGGTGGTGTTTGTGACCTCAAAGCGAGTGTAGAAGGCATTCAGGGTGTTGGGGAGTACTGGGTTTTCAGGGCACTGTTCATCACTCTTCTTGTAGTCAGTGATGCACCTGATGCCCTTCCACATACTCTGTGGGTCACTTGAGTTGAAATGGCCCTGGATCTTAAGAGCATATGTGGACTTTGTTCTCCTTATGCCCGCCAACAAGTTCCTTCTCACTGCTCTGAGTGTTGCTGCATAGCCGTCCCTAAATGCAGCATCACAGGTTCTCAGCAAGGAGCGCACCTCTGCATTCAGCGAAGGTTTCTGGTTCAGCTGGATGAAAATGGTCCTGGAGGTGGTCACATCCTCCATACACTTCTTGATGTGGTGCAGGACAGAAGACGTGTACTCCTCCAAGTCCACACTGCTCCCTGATGTCGCAGCCTCCCTGAACATCTGCCAGTCTATGGTCTCAAAGCAGTCCTGCTGCATGGACACAGCACCTTCAGGCCACACAGAGATGGTCTTTATTACTGCGTTCCTGCTCCTGTTTTTCACCACTCTCACGGGAGCCACAGAAGAACAGAAGATTACCCAATTCATCAATCTCCTCTCAGACAAGGCTTTGCAGTGGGTTAGTGCTGTTTGGGAGCATGGGGTGAACACACTACCTCTTATGACA
This sequence comes from Cathorops multiradiatus, assembly GCA_027575975.1. Taxonomy (NCBI): domain Eukaryota; kingdom Metazoa; phylum Chordata; class Actinopteri; order Siluriformes; family Ariidae; genus Cathorops; species Cathorops multiradiatus. The sequence continues at coordinate 56,031,358 of JAPEKM010000024.1, forward strand.
GATTCATAGAATTGTTCAAGCATGTTTTCGATCACCAGCCTGAAGGAGTTGAAGTTGGCGAGAGTTCATAAAGCATCAGACTTGGAGATAAGAGAGTAGCAGAATATGCTTTGGAATTTCACATGCTAGCCACTGGCAGTGGCTGGAACAAGCCCATGCTGAAGGCTACCTTTTGTCAAGGCCTACACCCTGAAGTACTCACTGAACTGGCATGCTGTGACAAACATATCTCCCTAGACTACCTGATTGATCTTGCTATTCACCTGGACCACCTCTTAAAGAACTGACCTTCATTACAGTTTCTTCCAGCCCCTTCTACTACTTTGGCTTCCCCAACTCCCATGGGGGTCTCTCATGCTTGCCTTACAATGTTCAGAGAGAGATAAGAGATGCCAGGAGTGGCTATGTTTCTACTGTGGTGAGTCCGGCCATCTGATAGCAAAATGACCAGTTCAGCCACCTAACCCAAACAGAGAGAGTCAGATCCATCAAGAAACCAATCAACCTAGCCTGATGAGTTCATAAGTCACATTCTCTAAAGGTAACTGTTCTGTTAAAACTGCCAGACTCGACCCATGTTCTCTCTGCCTTCATAGACTCAGAGGCAGAGGGGAATTTCATCAGTAGCATAATTGTCCAGAAATACCAGTTGTCCACAGAAGACCTCCAAAACCAGTCAACCTGAAGGCCATAAATGGGGGCCCCATTGGTGATGGGCTCATAACCATGTGCATGTCACTCCTCAAAATTCAGGTGGGAGCATTTCATTCTGAGTTCATTTCCTTGTTGGCTACCCACACTGCCCATCATGACCTCATTTTGGGATTCCTGTGGCTCAAGCTTCACAACCCTCTTATTTCATGCCAACACAAAAAAATAAATAATTCAGTGGTCCCCATCCTGCTTCCAGAACTGCCTGAAACTCCCCCAGCTTGTGATATCTTCCACCTCTGTGGAGAGCCCATTGCCTGACTTTTTAGACAATGTTCCTGCATGTTACTTGGACCTCAAAGAAGTGTACAGCAAGGGTAAAGCTAGTGGCTTGCCTCCTCACCGATCCTATGATTGTGCCATTGACTTCCTCCCATGTACAGTTCCTTCTCACAACTGCACATACCCTTTGTCCATCACCAAACAAGCTGCCATGGAAGAGTATGTTCAGGAGGCCTTGAAACAGGGGTACACTAGGCCATCAACATCTCCAGCTTCAGCTGGCTTCTTGTTCATGGAGAAGAAAGGAGGAGATCTTTGCCCCTGAACAGACTATTGAGGCTTGAACTAAATCACAGTAAAATATCCCTACTCACTTCCCTTAGTGCATCAACCTTAGAACAGCTTAGATTAGCCAAGATTTTCTCTAAGCTGTATCTCCAAAGCACATGCAACTTGTTCAGGATTCAAGAGGGTGATGAATGGAAGAGGGCATTTAGTACCACATCTGGGCACTTCGAATATTTGGTCATGCCTTATGGCCTTTTTTGCACTCCAAGTGTCTTCCAGTGCCTCATTAATGATGTTCTCAAAGACATGCTGGGGAGGTTCATAATTGCCTATATAGGCAACATCCTGATCTACTCCCCTGATGACTATTCTTATCACAAACATGTAAGGTGAGTATTCATCCAGTTATTAAAGAACCATATGTACACCAAAGCAGAGAAATGCAAGTTCTACATCCACCAGATATCCTGCCTGGGGTACATCATCAGCTCAGAGGGTGTAAACAGGGACCAGAGTAATGTCTCAGCAGTCACATCTTGGCCAACTCCCACCATGTGAAAGAGCTACAATATTTCCTGGAGTTCGCAAATTTTTATTGTCACTTCATTCGTGGGTTCAGTATGATTGCCGCTCCACTCACAACCCTGCTAAAAAAGGGACCGCATCACCTCCAGTGGAACTCAGCAGCCAAGGAAGCCTTGAACTGGCTCAAGTCTGCCTTCACAATGGCCCCAGTCCTTCAGCATCCAGAACCTACTAAGCTGTTTGTCATAGCGGTCAATGCTTCAGAGACAGAAGTAGGAGGGGTCCTTTCATAGTGATTCGGGGATAAACCAAAATTGTACCCCATCGCTTTCTATTCTAAGAAATTCACCCCAACAGAGCAGAATTATGACACTAGGGACTAAGAACTCGTAGCCATCAAACTGGATGAATGGAGGCACTAGTTAGAGGGTGCTGCTCACCCATTTACCATCCTAACAGACCACACGAATCTAGAGTATTTGAAGACAGCCAATCACCTGAACCCTTGCCAAGCCAGATGGTCCCTGTTCTTCACATGATTTAGATTCATGATCGCCTATCACCCCAGTTTTAGAAACACTAAAGCTGATGACCTCTCCAGAATCCATGCCACCTTGAACCACACTCCAGAACCCATGCCCATATTATCACTTGACTGTTTTGTACAAGCCATCTCTTGGGACATAGATAAGGGGATAAAACAATCTCAACCTAACAATCCACCTGAGAATTGTCCTCCTGGACTCCTGTATGTTCCACCATGATTCCAAGGTAAACTCATCACTTGGGCTCACTCCTCTCCAGGCATAGGGCCCCCCAGTAGTCACCATACATGCCAACTACTCAAAAATAAGTATTGTTGGGAGAACATGACCTTGGACACTAATCATTTCATCTCTTCTTTCTCTGCCTGTGCCCAAGCAAAGGTACCATGAGCTCCAACGGTCAGAGAGCTCTGTCCTCTCCCAGTGCCCCAACAACCCTGGTCACACATTGCCATAGACTTTCTCACTGACCTACCCTGATCTCAAGGCAACATAGTCATCCTAGTGGTCATAGATATATTTTCCAAAGCCCTCAAACTCTTCCTGTTGCCTGGTCTCCCCATGGCATTCAAGACTGCAGAACTCCTGTTTAATCACATCTTCAACTACTTTGGCATCCCTGAAGACATTGTCAGTGATTGGGGTCTCCAGTTTATCTCCAGGTTATAGGCTAAGTTCATGAAGAGGCTAGGGGTATCAGTGATTGTAACATCAGGATACCACCAACAGTCCAACAGCCAGGTGGAATGCACCAAACAAGAGATAGGCTGCTTCCTCAGAATTTTTTTGTATGAGGAACCAGAAGGACTGGGCATGATTCCTTCCCTGGGCAGAATATGCACACAACTCCCTGAAACATTCCACTACTCAGTTAACCCCATTTCAGTGTATATTTGGCTATCAACCATCACTTTTTCCCCTGGGACGATGCATCAACTCAGATTCTGCCAGTGGATTCATGGTTTAAGAGGAGCGAGCAAGTATGGGAGGAGGTCCACTAGAGACTACAGCAGACGTGGGCAAACTACGGCCCGCGGGCCGTATACGGCCCGCCAGGCTTTTTAATCCGGCCCGCCCAACTTGTCTAAAGTATAGCAAAAATCTCATTAATTTTTTCCATTT
>JAPEKM010000024.1:58594322-58604380 GCA_027575975.1 Cathorops multiradiatus
TTACAAGATTTCTCCATTTCTGACTTTTCGTAAAAAGTAAAATCTGGATACGTGAAATGCCCATATTTATTGATTTATTTTTTTTTTTTTTATAATGGCCGGGTTCATGCCTGAAATGACAATTGTATCATCAGTTTTTCTTTGGCTAATTAGACACAAGGTACACCACCACACTTGCTGGAGCAGTTGGGGGTTAAGTGCCTTGCTTAAGGGCACTTGAGCCAATCCTGCTGCTCCAGGGAACTGAACCAGCAATCTTTTGGTCCCAAAGCTGTTTCTCTAACCATTTGACCATGGCTTCCCCCTAAACGTAGCATCTCGGTAGTATCTTGGTCAAATTTCTTGAACTATACATCATGGGAAAGCTTTTTCAATGGTCTTTCATGAAATAACTCAAGTTTGAAAAATATGACCCACGTGACTGGTTTTGTAATGGAAGATCACATAGGATTATCTCTCTCATTCATGTTCAGCATGGGATAGAAAAAGAATCTCTTCATGCTGGCTGCTGCTCTTGCAGCAAGTCCTTTCCTTGCCAGGTGCTGTGGCACACCTTCACCACAAGGGGGAGACATGGTAAAAATACTCCCCTCTGTTTCCTGCAGGAGAGAGCGGGGTGGCTCTTATACACACTGACTTGACAGAACAGGAGTGGGCTTCCCAAAAGCCTCTTAACGCTAAGAGCATCTTAACTTAGAGAGATGGTGTTGTTCACTGTGCTGCTCGCTCTACCATCTAACGATGACTTTTGATGCTTTTGGGAAACTCGGCACAGGCCGATAATCAGAATCACTTTATTAATCCCCGGAGGGAAATTCAAATTTGCTACCAAGCTCCTGACTCAGAGAAGTAGTAAAGATGTCTAAAAATAGAAGATAAAATCATCTGAAAAAATGAATAAAATAAGTAAAATTAAGTAAAAGCAAAATGAAGTGATTTTATGTACGATGCTTCCTATATACATATACTGCACCTGAGTTAAGGATACAGTATGCATGGTACGACAGTGGACCACAGTTATACAGTGGCATTGTTCAGCTTGACTGCAGCAGGTAAGAATGATTTCCCGTGTCTCTCAGTTGTGCAGCGTGGAAGAATCAGCCGTTTACTGAACGTGCTCCTGTGGCTAATCAGCTCCTCATGTAGAGGGTGGGAAGGACAGTCTAAGACTGTTTTTATTTTGGACAGTGTCCTCTTCTCCAACACCACTGTCAGAGAGTCCAGTTCCATGCCTACAACATGGCCGGCCTTCCTGATGATCTTACCCAGTCTGAATTTTGGGCTTTCTTCCACAGCCAGGCAGGTTTGCAGCTGTTCCATAAATTTTAAACTTCCTTGTAATGCCCCCAATGGTGTCTCTTAAATGTTAAATTTTTTGGAAATCTTCTTATACCCAAGGCCCTTTAGGTGCGATGAAATAATCTCCCCTCTCAGCTTTTGTGGAAGCTTCTTTGTCTTTCCCATGATTGCAACTTACCTTGAATACTTTCATGGGTAGGGTTTATATATGCATCACAAAGGAAGGATCATTATAGAGTTCCCAAAGGCTTAATTATGTTTCAACTCCACTTTAGGCTATAAAACTGTCAGAAAGCTTTAAAAAGAACAATACTATGTAGGGGTTGAATAATTGTCAAGTTCTGTGCTTTTTGTGACCACAACTCTGCCCAAACTTGAAAAACTGCCTGTTCAACCATGGAAGGATGCAATGGACAACTCAATTCTTCTTATTCCTTGATTTTTTATTTTCTTGAGGAGGGTTTTGGTTTTAGTGGACATAATCAAATAATGAAATTGGATAATATTGAATAGGTTGATAACCTGCAAGGTAAATAAAAAAAAGGATGTGTCTCAAAATTAAACATTTTCCCTCAAACAAACAATCATTCAAATTAGGGCCTCAAGTCAGTTAATGGTTAAAGTAACAATAGACAAACTAATCATACTACTGTTAAGATAAAATTTCAACAATTCAGATACAGTTTCAACAAAGTAAATTTAACAATGAGTTTAAATTAGCATAACCAAAATTATCCAATTTAAACCACATTTAATTATTAACAGTCATGATGAAGCATGACCTCATCACATCTTCCACATTGTTTTTTTTTTCCCTACCAGTTGCATCTTAAAGTTGATCTGGAGTTGTGGTTATTCCATATTTCCAGGAGCAGGTGAAAGGCTAACTGGGCTTTGTCCAAACATTTCTTACCAAGCTTTCCCAGTGGGTGCGCAGGTAAATATGGTCCCTCTAAAACACTTGCTGAGGGTTTGGGTTCCACCACTATCTTGTGCGTGGTCCCCCCCTGTTGGTTTGGAGTGCCTTGTAAGTGCTCATGAGAAATGAATTGAAATCTGACACAACACCTCCCACTTGACCTCCAGGTTCTTCACCCAGGGTCATCACACCAGTTGCATAATGTACTGGATTCACTTGTTCCATTTTCAATTTTGTTGCTGCTCTTCAACTGGAAGCAGGACAACTATCCATCTGACATCCCTGTGAAGAACTGTTGCCGGTATTTTGGTTGATGGCACCTTCACCTTTTGAATGAGTTTCACAGTAGAGACTGGGTAACTGGGGAAGGTTCTGACATGCACATCCCTTACAATTCCTTTCTTGTCAGTGTTTATATCAACAACTCTGGGAAGCCTGAACTGACCTCTGAGTGTTTTGATTAGCTAGCCAGATGACCACATTCCTTTGGGCTGTGTGCCACTTGGACCTGATGAACAGGTTTGGTCCCGCTAACTGCCTCAATTTCTTCCAGAACCGGTCAACTTCTGTTTGGACTGCTCTTAATCTCTTGTAAGAGTAGCCTTCAAATTCAAAGGTCCCTGGATCTCCGCTGGGTCCAGTCCTTCCAAGCAGAAGTGAATTTGGGCTGATGTATTCTACACAGTCCTCCTGCCTCTGAGTCCTGGCATCAATAGCTCTTTCATTGGTGAGGTTGGAAGCCATATAAAGGAAGGTTTGAAACTCACCCCATGTGAAGTAACCTCCCATTACCTCCCAGATTGTGCAAAGCCCGCTTCACAGTGTGGACAGCAGTTTCATTGGCTCCATTCCTGTGAGGCAAATCTGCTGGATGGATTTTCCAGCTCCATTCTGTACCATGTTTGGAGGCTTCATTTTCAAGCTTTGACTTTTCCAGTTGGTCCAAAAACATGCAGAGTGCTTTGAGGGCAGGTCTGGCTCCAACAAAGTTCTTTCCAGGATGTGACCACAGTTTTCGTGGATGCCCTCTCAATGCTGTGAACCACTGGTAGGCTAACAAGAAGCTTTCAACTGACTGGTCACTGACAAGATCTGTGTGTATAGCTCTGTATGCCATGCAGCAAAAGACAATTCCCCACACTTTGAGCTTCACCTTCTTTGTCACCTTATCCTTCTCTTCATAAGATCCAAATAAGTCCACTGTTGTGTACTCGAATGGATGGGCTGGTGTTATTCTTTCAGGTGGAAGTTCACTCATGATCTTCTGGCATCTTCTGGCCTCCACTTTTCTGCAAGTCACACAGTTATCAACAATCTTTTGAGCTAGTCTCTGGCCTCTTACCACCCAGGCTTTCCTTCTCATCCAGAGGAGCGTACCTGCAATTTGTTCATGGTTTGTGTTGTGGGCTTCTTGAGCTAGAAGAGTAGATATCCATGATGTACAAGGTAAGATTGGTACTGCAGTTTTTTCTTCATTAAAGATTTGGAACCTACCTCCACAGAGCAAAAGTCTGGTGTTTTCATCCCTTACCACAGCAAGTCTGTTGAGTGTGGTGTTTGGAAAGGTTATCTCCTCCTGAGCCACAAGGAAGAGGTCCCTGAGTGCATCTTCACACTCCCTGATGGTAAGTGCAGCTTCTTTGGCTCCGGACCTGATCTGGGCTGAAGAAATTCTCTCCCCCTTTGGCTTACTTGTGGTTGAGTTTCTGGCCAGCACTTTTCTCCACTTTGTGGCAGCTCTCCACACCCAGGCAATGACTCTGGTCAGCTTGGTTAAACTACTGAATCTGCTGATATCAAGGATTTTTCCTCACTGCAGAACCAGCAGGTGGTCTCTGGACTTGGATTTGGTGTTCTTCTTCATTGGGCCACTTTGCAAGTCCTTGCTTTGGTCAGTCTTGGCTGGAGCAGAGGTTGGAAACATTTTCACCTATGCTCAGGTCAGTGCTGCTGTGAAACATTTCCTTTGGAGCTTGTCTATACCTTCTTTGGCAGCAATGTCTTTGGCTAACTTTGTCAGCCATTCTTCCACAGATTGTTTCAGAAACTCTGGTCTATTTTTCCACACAGAGCCCTCTTTGAGGTCTTCTGAGTTTGCTCCTTTTGTTATGAAGTCAGAAATGTTTTGCTCACCTGGAATCCATCTCCAGTCTTCAATAGATGTGGTCTTGTGGATCTCTCCAACTCTGTGAAAAAGGTCCAGAACCCATAGCTCTCTCTTTGGGTTGGTCCCAGCATGTTTTGACTGTACAACAAATGGAGCCAAAGTTCAACTTGCATTCGACTGTGCTTCTCAATGTATCTTCTGAGTCTTGCAGCATAGACAGCACCACAGAGCTCAGCCTTCACTGGTTCTCCCTTTTGGTCAAGTGGTGTGAGCACTGCTTTGGACTCGACCAGCCAGACCAGGATCCCTTGTTCAGTATTCCATCTGAAGTATGCAACAGCTCCATAGCTCTGGTCACTTCCATCAGAGAATGTTATCCCCCAGGGTCCTCCAATCCATTTGACTGGTGTGAGGCTTCTGTGGAAGGTTATTTGGTTGAGCCATGTATATTCCTCAAACAGGTGGATGGCTTCTTCTCTCTGTCTTTCAGACCGAGGTTTCTCCCATGTGTTTTGCCTCCAGCTTCTTGAAAAGTTTTTCTGACTAGAATGGCTCCCTTTTGTTTCGCAGGTGTTGCAAAACCTATTGGGTCATACAAGCTAGCTACTTGGCTAAGCAGTTGTCTCCTAATCAGTGGGTTTGGAGTTTTTTCTCTCACCTCTTCTCCAAGGAGATTTTGGCTAACTCTCATCTTCCTTTTTCTCTTTAAGAAGTTGATTGAGGTCATGAGGTACAGTTTGTCCAATTCAACCAGGTAGCCAATTCCAAGGGCTTTGTTGTCTCCTCCTCTCATTTGGTTGGGAAGAATGAAGACTTGATCTGAAGATGCTGGATCTTGTGCTGCATCCTTCTGCCTCCCACTTTGGCCTGACTGGACCCATGGCTTGAGGAAGAATCCACCTGCATTTAGGATTTCTTCAACTGTTTTGGTGGCTCTGTCTAGCTTCACCAGGTCATTGTGGGATGTCAGGATGAAATCTAAATTAGAATCCATAAGAAGAATGTTTGAATTTTATTTATTTAATTCATTCATTCATTCATTCATTCATCCATCCTCTTCAAGGATCTCACACTCCTCCTCCAGGTGAGTGAACATGGGCAGTTATGCTGTCTCTCTCATGACCAGTTGTGTGATGCACCCTGCTGGTCTATCAGCAATGTTGACTCTGGTGATGGCATATTCCTCAATTGCTCCATCTTCATTGTCTCTCCAGAGAAATCTGTAGAGGTGCATCTCCAGGTCTTCAAGCCACACAATTATACATTTTCTTGATTATTGCCTAGGGCATCATGGACTCCTCTTCTGAACCTTAGTAGCACTGCTTGGATGGGATTGAAGACATCAGGCCCTTTCAGAAGGTCATTCATGCTAAGTCCATTAAACTTATGGCTGCTGTTCCATACCAGTTGCACAGGTGATATAATAGAGTGTGGGTTTGGCACTACCAAGTGGCTAACATACCATACTGGGCCTTTCCAGTTGGTGATGGTCTCCTTAGTGAGGTTTTTTTTTTTGCTGCTTTCTTCTCCACCATCTCATGGACTTGAGTTGTGTATGCCACACTCCACTCTAGTTCTGTCTCTCTGTCCTCAGAAAGGTGGCCTCCACTGCACTTCTGTTGTTAGGCAGGGAACTTGGCTGTTCAATCCAGGGATATTTTGTGTCCCAGTGTGTCTTCTTACTGTGAGCATCCGCTTTTGCATAGGTGAGGCCTTGCCTGATAATCTCCAGCTCCTTTCCTCACTCAGAGTCATGTCTTTGATTCCTGGCTGACAGTTACCACACCAGCATCCTCCATACATAGGTTTGTAGGCTGCTCCAGTGCTGTCCCATTTCCACCAGTCTAAGAACTCTCTGCCAGCAACTGTGCCTTTGGTTTCAGCTTTGCACTCTTGCATCTCAACAATTTCTTGATACTTCACTGCTGTGGTTCTCACTGATAATGCAAAGTGAGTCTCAGAATTGTATAGAGCCATGTCCACTACTTCACAGAGTAATGCATCCTCTGATGTGCTCCACCAACAGTTTTTCCTAAAGGGCCATCCCAAAGGATGAAGTCTCCTACTACCTTTACTCTTTGTGGAGTGAGTCTTCCTTCATGGTGGCTGATAAGAAGCTCAACATGCTCTGGTCTGTGAAGGTCTTCCAGGTTGGTGTCGGGGAAGAACTTCTTGAGCTGATGTGGTTTGATTACTCTCTGCACTTTTGCAATTTCATTCAAGCCATAGCAGATAAACTCATGAGCACTCTCCGTGCCTCTGGGTGTGTTGACTCACACCTTGAGTAAGTATCGTTTGGTCTTTACCTTCATGGCCATGCCTCCAACTCCATGGACAACAAGCATGATCTTTTCACTCTGTAGCACCAGTCTTCTGGCAGCTCTGTGAGTGATGTAGTTGGTATCCGATGCCAAGTCAATGAGAGTTCCAATTTTCTGTCCTGCATTGGCAGTTACTTCTAGAAGCATAATAATAACTGGTAACTTACATGTATTTGAGTCCATCACTCCAGGTAGGTTCTTTTTGATGCAGTGCGATTTTGCAACCATGTTGGTCAAAGCTCTCCTGAATTTTTCTGCCATGTCTGAGGTGAGTCCAGATATTAATCTCTCTTGTTCCTCTGTGAGTGCTTGCCTTCTGGTGCTGGGTTTTCCCACTTTTTCAGATTCTTTCCCTTTGAATGCTCCTTTCAGGCAAAGAAAGAATTGGTGGTCTGAGGAGTTCCCTTTCTTGCAGTCCCTGTTCCTGCACAGGTAAGTGTCTATGCATTCCTCATCCTCTGCATGACATATGAGGCATCTTCTGCATGCTCCCAGCTTTTCAATGGCATTTAGCTTCTTGCTAGGCTTTAGTTCTTTGAACCTCTTGCAAAAGATCTTCTCATGATGTCTTTCATCTCCACAGACAACACATCCTCCTTTCCTTGTGGACTTTGTGGAAGCATACTTCTCCTGGTAAGTAGGCTTTTTTCAGATCATTCACTTACACCCAGTTGGTCTACTTTCTCTAGAACGTCCTCCTGAGTCTTTAAGAATGCGAGAACGCTGTCGAAGTGGTTGTCTGGTGTGACTCCACTTCTTGGCTTGACTATGAATGTGAGCCAGTCTCTCTTCATATTGTTTAGCAGTTTGCTCTCTATGGATCTGATCACCAAGGGATTCTTGATGGCTCCAGTGCTCTCAAGCTCAATTAGGTCATTCAGGAAGTTTTCCACAGCTTGAATTAGGTCAATCACCTTCCTTGGCTGGTGTGACTTTACAGAGGGTATCCTCTCCAGGTTCTCAATTATTTCCAAGGCGATTACTGGCTTGTTTCCATACCTGTTTTGAAGTATTCTAAATATGTCTTCAGCACTGTTGTATGTTGACAAGCGCAAGTCTCTGCATATCATCTTATCCACACTATCAAGGAGTTGGAACATCTTCACCTCCACTGAGCCAGTCGGCTCTCCCTGCCTTTGCAGGCTTTCCCAGTCTCTCCTCCCTCTGTGGAAATTCCTCTTGAACCCAGAGAATTTAGGTAGGCTGGCTGGCTTTATCTTCACCACTTGTTGTGGAACTGCCATAAGTTGAGGCTCTCTTTCTCTTCTTTCCTCCTCTGTGATTTGTCTGTGAAGATTCTCAATCATCCAGGTCATAGTAAACTTGTAGGTGGTAAAAGAGAGCAACTGGACTTGCGAAAGCACCACCCTCCAACCTCACCAGCCAAGAAAGGAGGGCTCTTACATCACGTCAAAGACACCAGAACATCACCATCCTTCCTGCTGACAAAGGAATATGCACAGTGTTGCTAAACACAGCAGATTACCAGTTCAAGATGACCAGTATCCTCAGTGACACAACCACCTATGACACCTTGAGGTGGGACCCCACCAAGTGTTACAAGAAGAAAGTCATTAGCTGTTTGCAACAACTAGAAACCATCAACTGACCAAGCCATCAACCGATCTCCTGTGATTCTTTGTGCAATGAAGAATTCTTCCGTTCTGGCTTTGAGGTTGTTGCCAAATGCTATCAGGTCCTTTATTCTGCCCTCCAAGTGTGCTGTCTGATCAGGTGGGATCCATCTTTCCAGGCTTTCAGGCTTGCAATTGCATCATGGACAAGTCTTCTCACTCCTTCCAGCTGCAATTCATAGCCGTCTCTATTGATAGCAGTGATGGGGCTTGCATGAGCTCTTTCACAGGCTATCCCTGCTTCTTGGATTGCAGATATTACCTCATTTTCACCATATCTTTGCCAGAGGCTGGATTGGACTGCTTTCCGGACTTCATCCAGTTTCGCGTCACACTTTTCCATTGCCTTTTCAAGCTCATCCTACTGGTGCTCGACAAGCTTGACTTTTTCACCCTCACCTGTTCCAGCTTCATCATCTGCCAGTAGGCCATCTGCCAGGAAACTGAGCTTGCTGAACTCCTCTTGTAGCTCATGCTTGATCATGCCATTTGTAGCTCTGCTCAGGTAGTTTGCTTGCTTGGTGAAGGCACTTTTAGCTACGGTCCTCTCTTGCTTGACTGTTTTCCCAAGAGTTTCCTTCACCATGGTGAAGAGTTTCCAGTCAATTCTTCCTTTCTTTGCATCAACAGCTTGTCTTCAGGCATTTGATCCTAGTCATCACTGGCACGCTGGTTATCAACTGTCAAGTTCTGTGCTTTTTGTGACCACAACTCTGCCCAAACTTGAAAAACTGCCTGATCAACCACTGAAGGATGCAATGGACAACTCAATTCTTCTTATTCCTTGTTTTTTTATTTTCTTGAAGAGGTTTTTGGTTTCAATGGACATAATCAAATGATGAAATTGGATAAGATTAAATAGGTTGATAACCTTCAAAGTAAAAAAAAAAAAAAGTCTCAAAATGAATGAAAACATTTTCCCTCAAACAAACAAAGTACATTTTCAACAATAAGTTTAAATTAGCATACCCAAAATTAACAAACAGTCATGATGAAGCATGACCTCATCACATCTTCCACATTTTAAGTTTTTTTTTTCCCTACCAGTTGTGTTTTGAGGTTGATCTGGAGTTGTGGTCATTCCATATTTCCAGGAGCAGGTGAAAGACTAACTGGGCTTTGTCCAAACATTTCCTACCATACTATCCCAGTGGGTGTGCAGGTAAATATGATCCCTCTAAAACACTTGCTGAGGGTTTGGGTTACAGCTCTATCTTATGCGTGCCCCCCCCCCTGTTTGTTTGGAGTGCCTTGTGAGTGCTCATGAGAAATGAATTGAAATCTGACACAACACTGTTCAATAGATAGTACTCCCTCTCACTACTCGGGAAAGTGAGTATTTAAGTTTTACAAATAAAGTTCTTTATTTCCACTGATTCCTTGGGTTCTCCCAAACAAAAAAGCCACAAGAACCATTTTTCTCCACCCACCTAGATTTTTTTTTTTGCTATTTGCATTATTTACTTTTGCAAACGAGTCTGAGGATTTTTTTTACCTATCTTCACAACTTTGGTTTCAGCATGGGGATAAACTGGCTCCAGCTTCCCCTGCAATCCTGTCTGACAAGTGGTATAGATAATCAATAGAAGAATGGTAGAGTGGGCAGCACGGTGGTGTAGTGGTTAGTGCTGTCGCCTCACAGCAAGAAGGCCCGCGAGGGCCTTTCTGTGTGGAGTTTGCATGTTCTCCCTGTGTCCGCGTGGGTTTCCTCTGGATGCTCCGGTTTCCCCCACAGTCCAAAGACATGCAGGTTAGGTTAACTGGTGACTCTAAATTGA
>JAPEKM010000024.1:69404635-69415137 GCA_027575975.1 Cathorops multiradiatus
TCATGAAATTTCAAATGAGCCAATATTTGGCATGAAATTTCAAAATGTCTCACTTTCGACATTTGATATGTTGTCTACGTTCTATTGTGAATACAATATCAGTTTTTGAGATTTGTAAATTATTGCATTCTGTTTTTATGTACAATTTGCACTTTGTCCCAACTTTTTTGGAATCGGGGTTGTACAACTGTCTTTCCCATTCAAAGACATGTTGATCTTCCCCACTCAAAAAACGGCATACCTTTTCCCACTCCAAAACGTCCATTAGTCCCTCTCAAAGACATGCCCATTTGTCACTCAAAGAAACCATGTGTCTCACTCAGTGACATGCCTGGGACATACATGGCATGCGACCAAGGACAGTGTTTGTTTGGCTTGAAGTAATCACTTCAGAATATTCACACTAAGACGTGGATAAAAACACACTTGGCGTGCAATCTGGCGATTGTGCGAAGAATAGGTGTTAGTTTATTTTAATTTTAATTTGTTTAGTATAATGCTCTTCGCTCTCTCTCACTCACACTCTCTTCTCCACCTGCACTGAGTGCACTTGGTGAAAATAAAGTCACAATTTCCTTTTTAAGGGAAGCCACGCCAAGTGAACATCACTTGAGTTCTGCTATTGAGTCGCAGCACATTCAAGGACAAACTTGGGTGATAAGAAGAGAGAGAGCTCAAAGAGTGAGAGTGCATGTGTGTGGGAGAGAGAGAGAGAGAGAAGCACTGCCTATCCTTCACTGAAAAACATTTGGACCTGTTTCAAATCAATTCTCAGAAAAAATACCCATGGCTCTTCAGCAGAGGGAATGATTGATCCCTCAACGACAAACCTCTAAGGTTACACTCTCACTCAATTTCACCCACACAGAGATGCCGCCACAGTGTGTCCTCACTTTCACACTTCACCGAAAAGTATTTTCACATCCAAACATGCCTAGATGCTAACGTATGAGGTGGCTGTGTCCCAAATATGACGCACATCACATTTGAACAACTGTTTAAAGGTGTTTGATTTTAGGTTGTTTACGCATTTTTGTTCCGGGTGTCTGAGAAATAAATCTCACCTCTCAAGTGATGTTTCCTCTGAACAACACACACACACACACACACACACACACACACACACACACATATTATATATACATACACACACACACATTTCCACATTCACTGGATTTGAGCAATTGTGTGCTCTGATTGGCTATTCTACTACTAGGGTATCAGCTCATATACCGTGAGTAGAGAAAAACAAAATGGCCGAGCATGTTGCTGAACCAACCAAGGATACAAACTCTACTCGAAAACAACCCCCCCCCAAAAAAAGCAACAAAATATGGAATAAAAGTATATACATGTTATTTACCAGCTGGGAGGTCCATATCATGAAATACCATGACCAAGGTCTTGAAAGTACTGACCGAGGCCCTCTGGGCCAAGGTCAGTATTCAAGGCCGAGGTCATGGTATTTCACCATACGGACCAACCTTAAGCTGGTAAATAATATATTTCTTTCTTTACCAAATTCTAACAGAAAACGAGAGCGCCGGAAAGGGAAAACCGAGCCGCCATTTTGAATCCTCATTCACGGCTGTAATGCAAATGGCTTTCTCCTCAGTATACACGTGCACTTCCATGGCAGGAAAAAAAGAAACTACATTTTGCTGCCAATGTAGTCCCCTATTTATACAAATAGGAGTCATTCAGGATTCAGCCATGGTTTTGCTCGGCGTTCAGAAGTTAGAGGTTTTTAGCTTTCTCCTGAAATGTTTTATTTTATTTTTTCTTCCTCAGGGTAGTAAAACTCACTTTCGCTGTGAACACAGTCATTATCACTATCCATGCTGTAAAATTAATGCTATTTTCCTGAGAAATGCTGGCAAAAATTTATCAGATTTTTGATAATCTTAAATCTTGTGTGTTTTTTTTTTTTTTAATGCTGACAAAAAATGCTACTATGTTTGTTGCTGTGAACAAGCGAGTTGCCAGAGGTCCGTAACCGGGGTCCGTACTGTAGAATACGGACCCACTTGCCAGCCAATCAGAGCGCAGGATTTGGACCGCAAAAAAATCATTTCCGATATTTCATTCCAATGAGGTTACACTTCCAGTGTTTTCCTGCTGACTAGACCCATGTTGTTAAAATGTCAGGTCAAAGTTAAAATTCTTTTGATTAACTTACATTGTTTTGTGGATGTGTCCATATAAAATACAAAGAACATCACACGGTGGCACAAAGATATGAAGTTTATCTTTTCGTGCTGAAAATGTTTCACTCGTTTGCTTTGCTCAGTCGTGAATATATTCACCATTCGAAGATAAGCTTCATCTTCATGCCACTATGTAATATCCTCTACACGCACCCTTCATGCTGTCCAGATTTTCCTCCCTAGTGCATCTTGCTGGTAAGCGCCCCCTTTGGAAAATATCCATTAGTCTGTTATCTAGAATCTGTGAGCTGCGATGCACACTGGTATCTCTGTCTTGCTGTTTGTTTGGGGTGTCTTCCTGTACTGTACTTTGGCCAGATAATTGGTCAGCTCCTTTTACTGAGCCCTACAGAGTCTTTTTCCATTACGTGAGCAAACAAGTAGGGTTGGATGAGCGCCAAGCATTTCACTGTACCTCCATATGTTCACCCAGGTGATGGAACAAAAGGGAATGAAAAGAGAAGAGCTACTGCAGAGAGAGCTTGGGCCAGAAAAAGAAAAGGACATTACAGCCTACGAAGATTTGCATTCTTACAGGGTTGTGTTTCCTGTACCATGATGGAGGTTAGCGCTGAACTAATATGGTATGATGCATCATTAAACGAACATCTCGAAGTACAACAGTTTCTCAAATCTGTTGTACTTTGTAGGCTTCACCAAATACATTTTAGTAAAGGAACTTTGCAAAGTTTGGGGAAACTTTCCTGAATAATATATCAGGTTAAATTTACTTCAATCAAAAAAAAAAGTGTGCGCAAATTGCTGCTTATTTTTTAGTGTAAAATCCAGGAGATATTTTTTTTCTAGTGTGCCGACTTTGGCAAACGCAGGTCTGTAATGGCTCAGTCAGAGAGGCAGGTGCGCCTGACACCCCACCATGGTCGACCTACTTTCTCACTTGGAGACATGGGTGCAGAACCCACTCAGGCATTCTTTTCATCTTTTTCACAACAAAAGCTCTTAGTGATTAATATTTCAGCCATTAAAGTGCTTTAAAGATTTCTATTGTCTCTTTTGATACATATCTGTAATGAAGACTAATTTGAGAACACTCAATCATCTTATGCCTAGAAATAAATCATCATCATCATCATCATCTTTCAGCTGCTCCTGTTAGCAGTCACCTTCCTGATGCAAACCCCCCAATCTATCCAGGCACCAAGTATGCACTGGCTTATAATAGCATTCGTAAACATTTGCTAAAATTATGGTTTTGGGAAATGCCTTCATCGCAACCGCATGGTTCCAACTGTGCAAGTTGCTCTTGTAGTTAGCAACTTTGCTTTTGGGAAATGCACGCCAGGTGGTTTTTGAGCATCTTAGATTAGATAAAACTTTATTGATCCCTTTGGGTGGGTTCCCTCAGGGAAATTAAGATTCCAGCAGCATCATTACATATAAACAGAGAAAAATAGAGGAAAACTTTTAAATTAAAATTAAGTATTTAAGAGTACTACTGCACTCTTAAAAAATAAAAGGTGCCAGATAAAGTTTCTCGAACAGGGGTCACAGAGGAAACATTTATGGTTCTGTCAATAACCATTCTCCACTCCCTAAACAACCAGAACATCAAGGATGTAGTCGCTCATCTGGCCTGCCACCAAAACATCCATGACCACCAAAACATTAAACAGAACGGAAATGCGACAATGTGAGAGAGGACCAACCTCCATGACAAATTGTTTACAACAGGAAAATCAAGAAAGGATTAAAATTGTTTCCCAAGGGAAGATCTACCCAAAACATCAAATCAGGACTTCATTTGCATGATAAATGAAAGAGGAGATACAATTATAGGTCAGAAAAAAAATTTAAGTTGACCCATTTACTAAATTTGCTAGCAAAAAATTGTCAATACAGTGACAATTTTGTGCAGAAGGTCTAGCTCTTTCAAATAAAACAAATCAGAACTGAAGTCCACTGAGAATTGAGGGAGAAGACCTGAGTTAACTAAAAAGAAACAAAAGTTGCAAAGAAATTGTTTACAACAAGTAAAACAACCACTGGCCAAGTTTTGTTCTTCAAGGAAAGATCTAGCCAAAACAATGATCAGAACCAAAATTGGACGAGAAATGAGAGAGGAGATAAAATTCTAGTGAGAGGCCTGGAAAATTCATTAATTTGGCCTAACTGCTAATTTGTTAGCAAAAAAAATGACAAAAACAACCACCAAGTTTTGTGCAGAGTGACTAGTTCTTTCAAACAAAATGACTGGAACGGAAATCCGTGGAGAACTGATGGAGGAGATACGATTTAACTGAACTGTGGACGACGGATGGACGCCACACCAATAGTTCATTGGCCTTATGAGCAAACAATACAGTCCATGACCACGTGACTACTTTTGAGCTGTGTCTCAAATGAATCCTCCTTTCCCACTACCAAGTCCGTCCGTCTGTCCCGACCGACCGTTCTGCTGGTGCGAGAGATGATAAAATTAATTCCTTCACTCATTGCACCAACACAAATGGTTCAGGATCCACCAATCGAAATACTTTACTGGGAAGCAAAAACCTCTTCAGGCACCATCATATTTAAGAATGTAGTGTCAAGCCAAGGCAAATGAAGCTGTGCTGCAAACAAGTAAGCCAGTATCTCACTGGGCTGCAGTTTCTCCAATTGCAATAAATATGCGAATTCAGTTCTCGCACTTCAGCCAGTATCTCACTTCACAGAAACTGACTTGAGAAGGGTTTGTGACGGCTTTGCGACACCAGCAACGCATTTTCGGCCATTTTGAGAGAAACTTTCCTCGCACAAATTTTTTTTGAACATGTTCAAAATTTCATCAACGAAGGAGCGACACTTTGCGACTTGTGCGAGGAAATTGAGAAGCCCCGCGAATGTTTCAAGACATTTTTGAAACTCTCTTGCAAATGAAGTTCGCAATTTTTCGCAAGCTGTCGCAGCCCAGTGAGATACACTCGCACTTCCTGTCTCACAGAAACTGACTTGAGAAGGGTTCATGACGGCTTTGCGACACATTTACAGCTATTTTGAGAGAAATTTTGTTGCACGAATTTTTAACATGTTCAAAATTTCAGCGACAAAGGAGCGACACTTTGCGACTCATGCGAGGAAATTGAGAAGCCCCGCGAATGTTTTAAGACAGTTTTGAAACTCTCTTGCGAATGACGTTCACAATTTGTCGCAGCCCAGTGAGATACTGGCTTAAATCTGATGGGATTAAGAGTTGGGAGTGGAAAGGGTTTTCACTCTTCTCATTGAATGGAATGGAATTTTTTACTTTTCTCATTGAATACCCATCCCACTGCCAACCCTTTATCCCAAAACAATAGGACACACATTTTTTGACGGCCAGTTAATTGTTTTTGTGCTTGATCCATTCCTAAGACTGAACAGAATCAGCTCAAGTGACCAAAACGGTTCGTCACAATGGGTACGATCATGTTTTTATCGCACATTCCAACACAGTTCTAAACCTGCTTTTTACAACATCTTCGTTTATCTGTTGTTATTTTTTTTAAGTTCAATCATGACATACAGACTACAGAGATATTATTGTAGCTGAACTTGTGCCAAATACAAAAAAAAAAAGTTATAGAACATTGAAAATACTGCTTAGATTTGTTGAAATTGACAATATCAGAGCGCCAGAAAATACCCTCAGACCCCAGAGGGTTAATCTGTTACGTTATATAACAATACAGACCTTTGGAACGAGTGAGCTCGTCATCAGAAATTAAATTAAATTAAGCAGTGTTTCTTTTATTCTTCATTTCATTGAGCAACCTGATGTTTAGTAAAGTATCGGACGTGCTCGCTTGTCCATGCTAGCCTTTTTCAGACAGACATTTGGTTTTATTTCAGGAAATACTCCGTGATCCACTGTCCCCCCCCAGACCTCCAGAGAGGGAGAATATAAAACGAAGGTCAAGGGTTTTGCTCAGGGTCACTTCTGGGATTTGAACTTTCACCCGCAACAGTAGTATGGTGTATTAGCATAATCCTCCGAGGTGAGAACCATGGCGTCACGCGTGTCTGTGTTTTCGGCTGTGTCAGGATGACAAAGCCCAGACGTGTGCAGGTGACCTGCCGTGTAGCTCGATACCGCTGGGAATTTCCTCACAGCGTATCGGATAACCACAGCGGACACGACGCCGAGCTGCGGCTTCAACTTACAGCCGAAACCATCCGCGTGTGCTTTCTTAACGCGTGTGTGTGTGTGTGTGTGTGTGTGTGTGTGTGTGTGAACGCAAAAACTATAACTTAAGTGTAAAGAAAAGCTGATGAAATATTTCTTATTATGAAACAAACAAGGTTATTAAACGTCTCTCTCGACATCTGAGCTCTTTCGATTCAGAACTAGCTAAAGAGTAACAAAGGAATAACGCACGTCGAGTCATGCACTTACAGGAAAATAATCAATGGCACTGGGGTGGGAGGAGTCACTGCGAACACTGAATTGTATTATCTTCTGTTCAAGGAAGATGTGTTTTATTCCTCTTCTACCACTGAAGCTTTCCAGCCATCACAATTGTATTTATCAAAGAATGATGAACTTTTATCCATATATTGTTGCATTCCGAAAAATCCAGTTCGTTCCTGTTCTTACGCTGGAGCAGCGATAACCATCCGCCCCCTCGCCACCCTCTGGTCATGTGACCGAGAGCACACAGCGTAAACTTCTTGGTCCTGAAGAGATCAGAAAAGTTACAGCTTCACCGCTGACTGTTAAAGTGCCCACACTGGAGACTCCTCCCACTGCAGACTCCTCCCACTGCCAGGTCACAGATGAACTCTGGACAAACCCACACGATCGAGCCCGTGATCCGAAGCCCGTTAACCCCAGGATGGATGACTTTGAGAAGCCGCTGCTTTATGCAGCTATGGAAACGTGTAATCAAATTTTAACAGCGCCATCTGCTGGAGTGGAGAACTCTTCCTGGGACATTTATAGTGGAGAAGTCATGCTGGTGCACTCAAACTGAAGAACGTGTACTGGTGCACGCTCATTGAGAAGCTTGTACAGGCACGCTCATACTGGAGAAACCGTACTCGCAAACGCATACCGGAGAACCCAGAATGGAAAACATGTATGAACACACTGATGCCAGAGAACCTGTAATGAAGAACCCATAGCAGAGAACTTGTAATACCACAGTCATGACTGACAACTCATACTGGAGAACCAGGAATGGAGAACTTATGATGACACACTCGTACCAGAGAACCCATACTAGAGAACTTGTATAGTACACTCATTTTGGAGAACTCTTACTGGCACACTCATGCCGGAGAATGCATACTGTTGAACTAGTACTTGCACATTCATGCTGGAGAACCCATACTGTTGAACTAGTACTTGCACATTCATGCTGGAGAACCCATACTGTTGAACTAGTACTTGCACGTTCATGCCAGAGAACTCAATGTAGAACTAGTACTTGTACACTCATGCTGGAGAACCCATACTATTGAACTAGTATTAGCACACTTATGCCAGAGAACCCATACTGTTGAACTCGTAGTAGCACACTCATGCTGGAGAACCCCTACTATTGAACTCGTAGTAGCACACTCATGCTGGAGAACCCATATTGTTGAACTAGTACTTGCACACTCATGCCAGAGAACCCATACTCTTGAACTCGTAGTAGCACACTCATGCCGGAGAACCCATACTTTTGAACTCGTAGTAGCACACTCATGCTGGAGAACCCATACTATTGAATTCGTAGTAGCATGCTCATGCTGGAGAACCCATACTGCTGAACTAGTACTTGCACACTCATGCCGGAGAACCCATACTGTTGAACTCGTAGTAGCACACTCATGCTGGAGAACCCATACTGTTGAACTCGTACTAGTACAGTCATACCGGATAACCCATGCTGGAGAACCTGTACTGTTGAACTTGTAGTAACACACTCATGCCAGAGAACCCATACTGGTGCAATGGAAGACGATGGATACTACAGAACCAGAGAGAGTGTGAGCTTTAAGTGCTGTGTTAAAAGGCTGCTGAATCTCCACGGTGTGTTTAATCAGCCGAGATCTTCATCCACACTGACCAACCTGGAATCTTAACCCGGACCACTGTCTCTTTCCTGGAACTCCTCAGTGTCGAATCTGACTGCTATGTGGTTTCATCGTCACACCGCCATCCCAGCCTTCGCCTACACGCCGATTCTGCTTCATCTAACCCGAGCGTCAAGGCAAGTCTTCATTAGCGGCTCCTCTGCCTTTCTAGGGCGCCTGCGGAGAGAGCAGCGAGAGAGGAACGAGTGCACTGCTTCCTTCCCAGGCGGTTGGCCGAAGCCCAACGCGTCCGGCTCACAAAGACGCCTCACGGCTCGGCGCCTACTCACGCCAACACCCACCCACCGTCCTCGCTCCGCACACAGAAACACATTCACACGGGGAATGAGAGACTGCAGGCCAGGGGGGGAAGAAATGGCACACAATCCACACCACAATTCATCTCGCTGCCACTGGCCCGGAGGAAGGCTGCGTTTTCATTAGACCCGGTAATAACGGTCGCAAAAAAGAAAATAGGACCCGCTTTTAGCTTTCCGAGGCTCGAGGATAGGTCACCAGCTGGTGATGAGAAACCAGGGAGCTGTAATGCAGGATTTATTTCTCTCTCGCACAAATTCTCTGCGAGGTTGAGAGACCTTGTCCATCTCGACTGGTTTAGCAGGAACCTCCTGACTTCCCAGATATCTGGCCAGGAAGTGACTGACTGCACATAAAGCGTTTTATTCCTCTTATACCACACCAAGGGGCCAAAGAGGGAAATTAAAGAACGTCACTTTAAATAAACTTTTTATCCGCTTCGTTATTTTTGAACGTTCATGAAACAAGATCTTACGATCCTTCCTTAAAGGTTCAACTTCCAACCAGACCAACAGTTACACACCTTTCTCAAATGGGTTTATGTGAACTGCAGCATCTCGCTTCCAATAAAACCATTACGTCTTGACAGATGAGAATTCTGTGTCGGAGCTTTCGCTTTGATTTACAGAGCTGTCGAATGAAACAAAAGGTTTCGCCACGACTCGGGACATTCACACGCAGCTCAGTGAGGTCCAGTGAGGTAATGGAGTCACAAAAGACGGGGGGGTGGGGGGGGGCAACTCTGAATCCAAATGCAGACTATTCAAATAAAGACAAATGTCATTACTGTGTGACATTACTGTGTGACCACGACGCACATCGCAGGGTCAAGGTCCGAGGAGACGAAGGTCATCATGGGACCAGCACAAGTTAATGTGTGAAGCTAAAGCACACAGCTCTTTAACCCTAATCTCCTCTACACACACACACACACACACACACACACACTAATATACATAACTTCCTAGACAAACAAAGACTAGACAGATGTTTCACTTTTTTAATTCTTTTTTTAATTTAATAATGATAAAACCGTGTTGTCACTGAAGACGCAGATTTCGAGCACCAATGTAAATAAAACGTTTAATGATGACTGAAGCCTGGAAACGTGTGTTCATGTTCTAGTTAATACACAGAACGGTATATTTCAGTATTTTGTGGTTTTATTTAGTGAGGTAAACCTGGCTGACGGCAAGTCGCTCATCACTCGTAGTCACAGGGCGTGGCTTATCCACGACTGTTATGAGTCCCAATGAGAAATTTTGTAGCTTTAGAAATTAAAGATGACTAGAAATAAAACCATTATGTTGAACTTGTAATGTTAAACTGTTACTCTTGAACTTGTACTAGCGTGCTCACGCTGGAGAACCCATACTGTTGAACTTGTAACATTGAATGTTGAACCGTTACTGTTGAACTTGTAGAACATTCAGGCTGGAGAACCCATAATGTTGAACTTGTAGTAGAATATTCATGATTGAGAACCCATTCTGTTGAACTTGTAGTAGCACGCTCATGCTGGAGAACCCATACTGTTGAACTTGTAATGGTGACCCGTTACTGTTGAACTTGTAGTAGAACATTCATGCTTCAGCACCCATAATGTTGAACTTGCAGGAGCACACTCATGATGGAGAACCCATAATGTTGAACTTGTAGTAGAATATTCATACTTGAGAACCCATACTGATAAACTTGTAACATTGAATGTTGAACTGTTACTGATGAACTTGTAGCAGCTCACTCATGCTGGAGAACCCATACTGTTGAACTTGTAGTAGAATATTCATGCTGGAGAACCCATACTGTTGAACTTGTAATGGTGAACCTTTAGTGTTGAACTTGTAGTAGAACATTTATGCTTCAGCACCCATAATGTTGAACTTGCAGGAGCACACTCATGATGGAGAACCCATAATGTTGAACTTGTAGTAG
>JAPEKM010000024.1:70233384-70243624 GCA_027575975.1 Cathorops multiradiatus
TGTAAAGTGTACTTGTGTTATTTTGTGCTTATGTGCTGAGGTTTTTTAATGTTCCCACACTGTACTCCTCAAGGAGCATAGTGTGGGGGTTGCTTTTTTCTCCTCCCCTCTCCTCATGTTACTCTGTATTTTAATTTTATCTCTGTCTTCCTGTCCTGTCTACTCCCCCCTCTATCGATTGTATGAATGTGTGTATGTAAGGACAGGTTGATGGTCAATTTTGCTGGTACAGTGTAAAGGGTTCATTCATTCATTCACAAGACAATGCAAAACCACATTCTGCTCACATTACAAAGGCAGTGTAGAGTAGCAAATTCCATGAATGTAAGTGTAACGGAGGTCAGGCAGTCAGGGGACACAAGATGAACTGGTTTTTTTTGTACATTTTTTTCCCTTTAGAAAAATAAAACAAATAAGCTTTCAGGCTCCAGTGTACATTGAACATGCAGCATCCGATGCAGTGCAAAGCTTTTCTCTCTTTTTTCTAATAACAAAACTATATTCATATAAAAGAATGAAAATCTTGTTTCCATAAGGAATGCATTGTACCTACAATACCAAAACTTATCCATTTACACATTCACATACTATGTATAATACATTCACATTTGGACTGGAGTAGCATACCTTTAGAAAAATAAAACAAATAAGCCTTCAGGCCCCGGTGTACATTGAGCATGCAGCATCTGTGCAAACAAAATAACAGAATTGCACCGCATTACATGGGCTAATTACATGCATTCATTGTTCACACAGTGCTAGTAGGCTAGACAGAGTGGAATGTTCGGAGGCATGGAGTGTCTGCTAATTACTGTTCGAGAACACTCAATGAACATTCGTAATCTTATCGCATACAGACATAGATAACCAAAGGCAATGCACACACACAAAGCATGTCAGACTAACTATACATTTAACATGTTAAACTAAGCTGCATCTTCCATGCACACTAAACTAAACTATCCACGGAATGAATGAGAAATTGCTAGCGGAGTTTAGAGCTAGCCACATTAATCTCAGTCTGCATAAACCCGTGGCAGAACCAAAAATAATAAACGTTATGTCTCTGACACGAATTTCACTCAAACCCTCACAATGCATGTAAAATAACATTACACATGTAATATGTTGAAGTTACAAACTTAAATCATGTTTTACTCTAAAGAAATTAAAATATAATGTGGCGTGCTTTATACAGTTAACCTACCCAATGCAGTGCAAAGCTTTTCTGATTGGGTATGGCAAGTGCTCAGGGACAACCCAGCAGACCTGTAGTACACCTTACCTCCAAAGAAGGTTCGAAATCCCCAATACAGCATTAGGCTGCTCAATTAATGTGGAAAATCACATACGAACACATTTTTTACCTTGTTACATAGGGAAAGGGGAGGGTGACATAATCCCTAAACTGCTCAAAAAATTGTCTGAAACATGTACAGCTGAAGTTTCATTGGTACATACAGTTTGTCTTATATTTTATTACATTTCATGTCATAAATTTGAACATATTTTGAATATATTTTACACTTTACATAATATATTTTGATATGTTTTGAAATATATTGAAAAATTACAAATAGCTAAACAACAATGTAAATATATTGCAGTGTATTTGAAATATACTCAACATATATGTTTTGACACTTTAAAAATATATTTCAATACTTTTATTCTGGATGGTCCTTGCAGATACTACAACATGATGACATAACACAAACTGATTTAAGAGTGAGGGCTCACAAAGTCATTGCCATGATATAATGTGTATGATATCAGAAAAAAAAAAAAAAAGCATGATAATCCTAATTTTATCATGTCCAGATTGAGTCCACATTAATGCCCATGGTTTTGAAATGGGATGTTCAATATGCTGGTAACCACATATTTTTGGCCATATTGTGTACATTGGAGTGTTGGACATGTTAGTTCGCTTGAACATCACTATGCAGTTTACTGCATTTGTTCATTATCTTTCATAAATACTTTACTCTGGTCAGGGTTTCTGAGGTTTACATTATTAATTTGTTTATATCACTCAAACGTTCTTCAAGAGTGGATGGGATTCATCAAACTTTCTGCAGGAGAGGACAGAATTGGTCAAACCATTCCCAGGGGTAGACTGGCTTGGTGAAATGTTGCATGGAAGGAACAAGATTGGTCAAACTTTCTATGGGAGTTGACAGAATTGGTCAAAGTTCTTGTGTGAGGGGACAGGGTTGATTAAACCCAGGAGCAAGGAGAATTGGTCAAACTTTCAACATAATTGGCTGGGAATGGTCAAAGTTTCTGTGGGAAGGGACATGATTGGTCAAAATTTTCCTAGGAATTAAGTGGCTTGGCTAAAGTTTCTGTTGAAGTGGGAAAGCTTGGTCAAATTTTCCATGGAGGGGACTAGATTGGTCAAACGTTCTGTGGTAAAACAAGTTTGGTCAAACTTTATGCAAAGGGTACAGGACTGATCAAACTTTTAGAGGATGGGGTGAGATTTGACTTTCAGCACGGGACAATATTGGTCAAACTTTCTGCAGGAGTAATCAGAATTGGTCAAACTTTCTGTAGAGGGCAAGAGTGGTCAAATTTTCTGCAAGAGTGAGTCAGATTAATCAGACTTTCTGAAAGAGTGGGCAGGATTCTGTGGGAGTTGGTGGAACTGGTCAAATATTCTACAGGACTGATTGTAGACTGCCCAATTGTGGATGTAATTATAGATTGTCTACCTGACTTAAATGGACATAAAAGAGAAAGTTGCATGAAACTTTATTTGAATTAATCACATGTACATTAGAGCACAGTGAAATTCTCTCTCTGCATTTAACCCATCTGGAGAAGTGAATGCACACACACATACCCAAAGCAGTGGAGGGTTAGGTGCCTTGTTCAAGGGCACATCACCCATGGATGTAGAGGAAGGTGCCATTCATTCACTCCCCTCACCTACTGGTCCACACCCCCACACTGCCCTGCTGGTTGAGGGATTCAAATCTATGACCTTTTGGTTGTAAAGCTGCTAAAATATACCGAAAATATTCAGTGAGTTGCCCATTTTAACCTAATAAAAAATGAGTCACCCAAATGTTTTCAAACACCCATAAAATCATAAATATGACAGGTGGTGTCACTGTCTTGACAAATTTTATACATACTGTACCAACCTGGGGAACATTCCAATATAGTTTGATCAAAATCTGATCACTCCTGTAGGAGGAGAAGAGAATTTTGTACATTGTGGATGGACAACAGACGGACGGCGCATGATCAACATAAGCTCATCTGGCCTGGCTGGATGAGCTAAAAAACTGAACCCTTGAGTAGCTCCAGATTTTGTCATGCTCGTAACTACAGATTTATTAGTTTCACAGTAGTCACTAAACAATGTCAATTAAGAACTGACTGTTATACTATTATTATAATAATTCAATGGTGCCAACTCTCACGCAATGATCGTGAGACACACGCATTTGACTGTCTTCACACGCTCACACGCCATACATCCGATTTCTCACGCTGAAAAAAAAAATCTAGTTTATCTATCTGATCTGCGCATCTATGATCCATTGGGTTCCGCAAACGCGCTCTGGCGCCAACCACTGGCGATCGATCGCTTTACGCGCAGCAGAGAGGTGTTCCCATTTGTACACACTCCCCGATGGTAGGTGGCGCACGTAATGATGCTGGACTCGCCGGCAGACAATTTAGAAGAAGTGGAGGGAGAAGAAGTCGAGTTGGTTGAAGACGAGTTGGATAATTGCCTACCGTCAATTTAGAAGAAGTGGAGGGAGAAGAAGTCGAGTTGGTTGAAGACGCTTATCTCAAACAGGTTTGTATTTATGCTCTCAAACTCATAATAAGGTGTCTTATACG
Organism: Cathorops multiradiatus; assembly: GCA_027575975.1. Taxonomy (NCBI): domain Eukaryota; kingdom Metazoa; phylum Chordata; class Actinopteri; order Siluriformes; family Ariidae; genus Cathorops; species Cathorops multiradiatus. The sequence continues at coordinate 70,237,246 of JAPEKM010000024.1, forward strand.
TACCTGACGAGTTTCTGTGGTTTGGAATGTCTGATGCAGGCCTAACGTTACTGCCGTGCGGCCAGCCTAACGTTAACGTTATCTTCCCCAACAAGCAGTACGGGAGAGGCCCACATTAGCACGCTTAGATTAAGCTTTTTTAAAGCTCGTTCTGTGTCATCATACTTTATAACTTTATTTGAAGCCTTACTGGAAATGTAAAATATATCATTTATCACATATCAATATAATATTACAAAAATGCAAGAAGAGCCAGTAGCCATCATGCCTATTTGTTTTATATACAGGGTATTATATTTTTTATTAGGTTATTAATTATGTAGCTTAATTGCTCAATTAAAGTAAAATCATAGTTTTGCGATAAAAGCAAGCCAAACACATTAAGGTAACGTTAAAATTCAGTATAAGACATAAGAAGCCTGTCCTCCAGGAAAAGGCATTTTGGTGTGACTGAGTAGATTAATTAAACCAACATGACTATTTGAATTATTTTTCAGGTAAGATGTCCCGAAGGGCAAGACATCTGCCAGGACAAAAGAGAAACATGCTGTTTTATTTGTCAGAACAGCCAAGCCAGAAAAGGCAGACTGACACACAGCAGACAGGAAAGACAGAGGCACTTCAGACAGGACAGACAGAAGCGCATGCAGAAGAGCAGGTGGCAGAACAGACAGAAGAGCAGGTGGCAGAACAGACAGAAGAGCAGGTGGCAGAACAGACAGAAGAGCAGGTGGCAGAAGAGCAGGAGACAGAACAGACAGAAGAGCAGGAAGAGCAGGAGACAGAAGAGCAGGAGATGGAACAGACAGAAGAACAGGAGATGGAACAGACAGAAGAGCACACAGAGGAGCAACAGACAGCATCCCCCCCAGAACAGCCCAGACATGACCTGAAGAGTCGCGCATTATGTGGGGCAGCATCATATCGATGTGTTTTTAAAAATGAGTGGACATCTACATGGCCATTCATTACCAGAGGGAGCCTCAACACCCACTATTGGTGTGCAGTATGCCGTGTAGAGAACATGTGTTGCCATCAGGGTGTGGCGGATGTAGTGCGCCACATAAAAAGCAAATGCCACCAGGACAAACAACGGGCTTTACAGTCCACAGCCTCTATATCACAATTTACAGTGTCTGGTCCCTCTGTTGGGGGGATGTCCGATCAAGAGGTTAAGGTATGCTATGTGTCATGGTCTAGGTTCAAGAGTTTCTGCGTCAGGTTGATCATGTTTGATAGGTCCTGTTTTTTTTTTCTTATCTATGCATGATGTTTTGTAGTAGAGTTTTCTTAGTGCTATGTCTTAGGGGCTCAATATGCCAACTGTTCTATTTTTTCTAAAACAACCATGTTCTTTTAGGAGTGCTAATAACTTATTTTCTTACAGACAAGGAGGGCTGAGGTTAAAATGACAGCATCTTTAGTGGAGCACAATGTTCCACTGGCATTTTCCGACCACCTGGGGCCTGCTCTCCGAGAGTGCTTCAAAGACTCTAAAACCGCTCAAGAATACAGGTGTGCTCGGACAAAAGCTACATGTATTGTCAATGAAGCACTGGCCCCATATTTTACAGACGAGTTGGTGGCAAGAATGAAAGAAGCACCCTTCACCTTGATCACAGATGGCTCAAATGATACAGGTATTTCCCAAACTATTGTATATATTTTTTCTCCTCTATAATGATCTTGCCTGATTCAGTATTTAAACAAGCCTTTTATGCTTTCATGCTGTCATTACAGGAAAAGAGAAGATGAACCCATTAACCGTACGCATATTTATGAACAACAAAGTTGTGCATCGATTTCTCAGTATGTGTGTGACCAGTGGTAAGAGCTGTGGGACAGCTGACGTGATTTTTACCAAAATAAATGCCACCCTTGAAGAGAGGGACATTTCTTGGCAGTACTGCGTGGGTCTGTCAGTTGACAACGCTGCTGTGAACATTGGACCGCACAACTCCATCGCCTCCAGAGCCCGAGAGAAGCACCCAGACATCTACATACATGGCTGCCCGTGTCATGTACTTCATAACACTGCAAAATCAGCAGGGGCAGGCTTTTTTGATGTGAGTATTGGCCTTATGGAACTTTAGATGTACTGTAACTTATGTTAAGTGTACAGACTACAGTTTTTACAGTTTGATCCATGTATTTCAGGTGTCCAGTTTTGATTTGGAGGACCTTGTTGTCGATATCGGATACTGGTTCAAAGGAAGTACAAATCGGAAAGGATACCTGACAGGTATGCATTTGGTAGTAGTACCAACTTATAATATTGAAAATACAGAGCATTTGAGTGCAAATGGTTTATAATGAAATGTCCGTAACAGAGTTTTGTGAGCTCCACGAAACCGAGTACATGGAGATCCTCCTGCACGTCTCAGTTCGTTGGTTGAGTCTTGAGCACTGTGTGACACGGATTCTGAGACTTTATGGACCACTGGCCAGCTACTTCAAATCTGCTAGTATGGTGCCTTATATCATTTCATTATGCTGTTGCAAATGCCACGGAATAGTTAACTGTACGCTTGTGTTACTGACAACCATGTTTTTTTTTGTTGTTGTTGCTTATTTCATTCAAGATGAAAAGCAGGCGAGGTTCAGGAGACTTAAAGCAGCGTTCACTGACCCCATGACTGAGGTGTACCTGCTGTTCTTCCAGGCCACCATACCTACATTCACCACATTTAACCTCCTCCTCCAGCGAGAGCAGTCATCAATATTTTTGTTACATGATGAGGTATAATGGGAGAGGGGGATAAGATTCTGAGGTCTTTTCTCTCAGTTTTGATGCTGTTATCCACTGTAAACTTTCACAGCAGGTTTTCACACATATAAACATCTGTGTTGTAGATGCTGAAATTCATCCGCAAGCTGTGTGCAAAGTTCATGGTGCCAACAGCTCTGCAGGGCTTCAACCCGGCTCATGAAATTCCCTTTAAAGAAAAGGCAAACCATTTACCAGGTCAGTGTTTGATCATTAATCATAATTTTACCATATATCAATACAATTTAAATTTCTAATACCAAAGTCATGAGGCCAGACTGTAGGAACACCTCATGTAATGCTTGAAGAAACCTGCTAAGGTTGTCGTAGTTCTTGTATTGACAATGAGCTTCTGGTTAGCTCAAAGCCACTGAGCTTTTTTGCCCAATATGTCTTGCAGATCATAACCAGCATCGGCATCTTTGTCAACCAGATTTGTTTTATCTTTGGCAGGAAGAAAGCTGAACATTGGCTTCACCACCAGAGCTAAGCTCAACAAGTTACTCAGTGATGGAGACATCACATCACAGCAAATGGATAAATTCCATGTGGCTGCTCTGGAATTTTTGATCAGTGCTGTGGACTATGCCTTGAAGAAGCTGCCTCATCAAGAGCCACTGCTCAGACATGCCAAATTTGTTGATGTCCGGCAGAGGGATGAATGTGGCATAGAAGATGTCCTCTACTTTGTCGAAAGGTTAGGATTTTTCGCAATTACTGTAGTACTATTTTATCTAAAATGTCTTAAATTCAATGAAAAGGTAGCTTGGTAATAAAACCAGGCTCTTACTTGTGTACTTACATTTCATGCAGTAAAAATGCCACCAGAGACAACAAGTTCAATGGGATCAAATCCAGACTGGCATTGTAGGGAGGTGATAAACAAGTGGCTAATGAAAAGGCATTGCAACCATAGAATTTTCCTAAGTGACTTTTTTTTTGTTGTTGTTTGCATGTGGGTCAATGACATGTCATGGTCGCACCACATGACATTTTTTATGGCTGCAGCTAATTCGTGAACATGAAAAAACACTAAAAATACTTAATAAAAATGTTAATAGACAGATTTATGCATACAAGTTCAATAGAAATTCAATAGAATTTTTAAATTAAATTCAATTAAATATTTTATATTTGCCAGTTGAAAATCCTTATACGTCATTGACCCATGCATTTACTGCTGTTGGTAGGTCACTATATAAAATACTTTGTAACTGTCCTTTCATAAATAGATTTCCCCACCTGCTCCCATATCATGGGCCAGCAGAGCATGATTTACTGGCAGAGGAGTTTCTCGACTACCAGACAATGCCGTTGCCACCACTGCAACACCCAGAAGAATTTGACGTGGAAAGCTTCTGGGCTGAAATGGCTACACAAAAAGACAAGGTAAAGTTTTTTTGTTTTGTTTTTCCCCCCAACCTCTTGAGCATTACTGATACGAGTACATATAATCCATCATGGTAGATGCTTGTATTTTATAGAGATAAAAGGAAATATCATGAGAGCTATTGTGTTTTTGGTTCATTTGACACAGGTGACGGGAGTAAACCGATTTCAGAGGCTTCCTTCGGTTTCAAAGCTGGTTCTCGTCCTCCCACATTCGAATGCAGATGCGGAAAGGGTGTTTTCTGTGGTTGGCCTGAATAAAACTAAGACAAGGAACTGCTTGGCCCTAGACGGTACCCTCTCCTCAATTATGACAATAAAAATGGCAGACTTGGAGCCCTGCTTTAAGTGGGAGCCCTCGCCGGCAATCATCAAGGCCTCTAAGAAGGCCACAGGCCAGTACAACAAAGCACACAAAAATGTTTAAGCACTTTAGTTAATCATTTGTACATTTCTGTTCATGTGAATGTTCTGCTAATTGATTGAATGAAGAATGGATGTTTTGAATCATTTTGAATCTGATCTTTTTTTTTGAGAGAGGGAGAGAGACAAAACCTAATGCTTTTCAGAATGCAACAGTTATTTGAAACATCAAGGACAGTATGCAATAGGCACACAGGTAGTGACACAATTAGTATTAAGATTTGGTGATAAGTAGCATAATTTAGCCAGAAATTATGACATTGCATAGTGTCTTTCAATTTCAGTCAATCCAAAAAGACTGAGGTGTCACTTAAAAGTTTGCACAATTTATAGGTCACACTCTATTGGTCCTAAATCGAGATGAACATCAATGGAAATATTTTTTAGTGCCTCTTGTGAGCATGACCACAAATTAAATCATTGACTTGAATAGGCTGTTATTAATAATTTAAAAAAGGACATAGATAAATATACAAAGGAGACAAGACGTGTAGATAATAAATAAATTAATAATACTATTCAAACTTCAAACAAACAAAAAAAAAAACACAAATTTTATATAGCATGCACATGCACATTTGCTTCCTTTTTAAGCATTTTATTTGTTGTGTCTTGCTGTTGGTATTTTTCACCATGCCAATTTTCTGCTGAACCCAGTGGTGGGGAAAGTCCTTCAGTTAGTATTGAATGTCCCTCACTGACTAATCTTATTTTATTTTGCAACTGTCATTACAAACATAACATTTAGTATCAATTAAGAAGGTGTTTTAGCTTGGCTCATGAAACATTTTCAATCATCATGAACTTGCCTTTTAAACTGACACACAGGTCAATAGAACTAGGAACATTGGCAGCCACCTTTAGTGGGGAAGCATCTAAGCCACTTCAAAAATGACTGGAACCACTACCCTACCCCACCCCCGCTTTGTATGTGAGCGAGGCTTTGTGAGCGAGGTGTTAACACCCCCCACACACACCTCCCCCCGTTATATCGTTTTGTAGCTGCGTGTGCGAGGTGTTCACCAACCCCCCAATCTCACTCCAAGGAATTTTGAAAAGTTGGCAGCCCTGATGTTACCCATTACGATATCATGCCTGCTGTTAGCTCGCGAGTTGTTAGCATGTTCACCATTAGTATGTTATTATGAGAGCTGTTAACATGTTGGGATTAGCATGGTAGCATGCAGAGTTCGCATGTTTGCTGTTAGCGATTTCACCTGAGCATGTTAGCATGCTAACTGTTAGCGTGTTAGCTGTTAGCATGTCACCCTCAGCGTGTTAGCATGCTAAAATTTAACATACTAGCCATTAGCCTGTTAGCTGTTAGCATGATAGCTGCCAGCATATTAGCCTTAAAGTATTAGAATTTTAACAAAGAGCATGTTAATCATTAACATGTTAACATGCTAACTGTTAGCATGTTGGCATTAGCATGTTGGCATGCTAGCTTTTTGCACACTAGCATGATAGCTGTTCTGCGACAGCTCAGGAAGCACACTTTGCATTTTCTCTGCAGAAATGCAGTCTAGTTAATAAATTGAAATCTGCAATTTTCTTTACCAAAGAAGTGAGAATTGTTGTCGTGTTAGTTCATATTTTTGAAAACAGTTACAGTTTCTATTCATCAGAACAGCTGATTGCATTATTTATTTCATAGAGGTTATGAGCAGATAATTTTATGTGTGAGTGTTATACAACCCCGATTCCAAAAAAGTTGGGACAGAGTACAAATTGTAAATAAAAATGGAATGCAATAATTTACAAATCTCAAAAACTGATATTGTATTCACAATAGAACAT
>JAPEKM010000024.1:73228643-73244885 GCA_027575975.1 Cathorops multiradiatus
GGGATGCGTTTTCAAAAAATACCATTTTCACACCTCGAGAAAAACGGACTCGTCTGGACGCGAGGCTGAAACGATAAGGTATTTATGCGGAACCAAAATCGTACTCGTGTGGACAGGGCCTGACTTTTTGTAGTCATTCACAATTTAAATTAAAAAATAAATCAGTAAAGTACACCCTGGAAAAAGTAAGTACACCCATACATCGATCACACTTTCAAGTCCATTGTCAGTAAGGGTGTTGACAGCGACAGCTCTAGCCAAACTACAAACATGGCTTCTCAGACCATAGCACTCCCTGTCACCAGCTTATTGATTAGAGATGACTCTCATTCACACACAATCAGCCATGCTACTTAAGCCTCTCTCACCGTCATTGTCATGGCGAAGTATTGTTCTGAGTTTCTCCAGTCATACCAAACCTTTCTATCTCTGTCTGCCTCTACTTTTCCTGACTCTCACTATCTCTTTACTTCTACGCCTATTGTCTCCTCTTTACTGCCCTGTTTGCTGATCGACCGACCCTTGCTTGCTTTTTGACAACAATTATAGTTTTGTGGTTTGGCTACGTTTCTTGTTTGCTACCCCACTCTCCCCTGCACATCCATCCATCAGTGCCTATACCCTGACAGGATACTTCGCCTGGATGGATGCAGCAGAGGAGGTGACGCAAACTGCTCTGAGTGCTCAGGGATGCCTCTTTGGAGAACACCAAGAGATGCTTGCAGACCTCTACACCAAGATGGCACAGATAGCAGCTGTGGTGCCACAGGCCCTCCTAACATGTTCTGAAGCTTCTCCGAGTCCTGCTTATCAGCTCCCCATTCCAGAGAAATATGCCAGGGATGCCATCAGATTATAAAGGATTTCTACTTCAGTGCTTCTTGTACTTCTCAGCCATGCCTAACATATCTGAGAAAAGTAAGATTGCTAACTTTGTTTCATTTCTCACTGGCAAAGCATTACAATGAGCTAGCGCAGTATGGAGGAATGGAGGGGAGCACATAACGTCCTATGAACGTTTCCTTGAATTATTCAAACAAGTGTTTGATCACAAACCTGAGGGGATTGAAGATGGCGAGAGTTTACTCACCATCACACAAGGCGCTAGGGGAGTCACAGAATATGCCCTGGACTTCAGAACTCTAGCGGCAGCCAGTGGATGGAATGAGCTGGCTTTAAAGGTGGTGTTTTGCTAAGGTCTTTGCCCTGAAATTCTAAGTGAACTGGTGTGTAGAGATAAACACATTACCTTGGACTCCCTCATTGATCTAGCTATTTGACTGGATCATTTACTCTCCAACTGACCCTCTCTCAAGGAGGACACCAGACCTGTTCAGCATTCTGATGCCTCCACACCTATGGAGGTTTTACATACCCATTTGAAATGCTCTGAACAAGAGAGAAGGAGGAAAGAGGGGCTCTGTTTCTATGGTGGGAGTTCAGAGCATCTTATTACCCAGTGTCCTGTTCACCCACCTCACACCAGCCAAGCTGAGACCACTCCTGATTCAGTGAGTCCTGTAAGAAAATTAAACTCACAGTCTTTTAAAATACCTGTATTGCTGAAACTGGCATCTTTGATATACGTGTTATCTGTCTTTTTTGACTCAGGGGCAGAGGGGAATTTCATCAACTGCTCAATCATCCAGAACTTTGGTCTGCCCATAACCCTTCTGCAGAGTCCACTCAGCATCAGGACCATCAATGGAATACCAATAAGGGATGGTTTTGTTACTACTCACACCGCTCCCATTCGTATTCAAGTGGGTGCACTCCATTATGAACTCATTTCTCTCTATGTAACCGCTACCGTTAATCACAATATCATCTTGGGATATCCTTGGTTACAGCTTTACAACCCACTAATCTCATGGCAGAATAAGGAGATCCTCCAGTGATTGTCCACATGTTTTCAGAACTGTCTTCTACATCACCAGCTCTGTCTCTCCTCTTCTTTGGTAGAGAGTCCACAGCCAGATTCTATGGAGAATGTTCCCGAGTGTTATTCTGACCTGAGGGAAGTCTTTAGCAAAGGTAAAGGTTGTGGTTTACCACCACATCGTCCATACAACTGCACCATCAATCTTCTGAAAGGTACGTCACCTCCACACAGTCAGATTTATCCCCTTTTTCAGAAGGAACAGACTGCCATGGAAGAGTACATTCAAGAAGCCCTCAAGCAGGGATACATATGTCCATCAAAGTCACCAACATCAGCGGGGTTCTACTTTGTGGAGAAAAATGGTGGAGGTCTCTAACCCTGCATAGACTTTAGGGAACACAATCAGATCTCTGTCAAATACCCCTATCCTCTTCCACTGGTCCCCTCAGCTTTAGAACAACTTAGTACTGCCAAGCTCTTCTCCAAACTTGACCTGCACAGTGCCTACAACCTGGACAGAATCAAGGAGGGTGATGAATGAAAGACTGCCTTCAGCACTACCCCGGCCATTTTGAGTACAGGGTAATGCCTTATGGCCTTTCTTCAGCACCAAGTGTATTCCAATGTTTTATCAGTGACATGCTACGGGATATACTGGGCAGGTTTGTGATAGCATATATTGATGATATCTTGATCTATTCTCCCGATGAGAAGAGCCATCTGGGAGATGTCAGATCAGTTCTCCAACACTTGTTAATAAATCACCTCAATGTGAAAGTCAAGAAATGCGAGTTCCGCTTGTGTCAGATCTCCTTTTTGGGTTACATTATTGGCACAGAGGGCATCAGTATGACTCCTCCAAGGTCTGTGCAGTCACATCCTGGCCAGTACCTATGTCTGTGAAGGATTTCCAATGTTTCTTAGGTTTCACCAACTTCTATCACTGCTTTATTAAAGGTTTCAGTACCATTGTTTCTCCTCTAACAGCCTTGCTCAAAAAAGGATCCAAATGCCTCCAATGCCTCCACTGGAACCTTTTGCAGGGGAAGCCTTCAATCGACTCAAGAATGCCTTCACTTCAGCCCCAATCCTGCAACAGCCTGACCTGACCAAGCCATTCACAGTTGAGGTAGATGCCTCCAACACTGGAGTTGGAGGGATTTTGTCTGAGCATTTCAGCGAGAGACCCAAACTCCACCTGGTGGCATTTTTCTCAAGAAAACTCACATCAGCAGAGAGAAACTATGACATTGGGAATAGAGAATTACTAGTCATCAAGCTCACCCTTGAGGAGTGGAGACATTGGCTGGAGGGAGCCACAAATCCATTAGTGATATTGACCAAACATCAGAACCTAGAATATCTCAAGAAAGCCAAGAGACTTAACCCATGCCAAGCCAGATGGGCAGTCTTCTTCACATGTTTCAATTTCACAATCTCCTTTCGTCCTGGTTCAAAGAATACCAAGGCTGATGCCCTATACCAAACCTTCAACTCATGAAGTCATAGTCCTGAATCTCACCCCATTCTCTCACTCAACTGTTTCATCCAGACCATTACTTGGGACTTACATCAAGAAATGAAGAAATCTCAACCTCGGGAGAGCCCAGTAAACTGTCTGCCAGACCTTTTTTATGTCCCGAAGCACCTCTGATGGAGGCTCATCACATGGGCACATGCGTCCCCCACCATGGGTCATCCAAGCAGCTAACGAACTTACCAAATGCTGAAGTGCAAGTACTGGTGGGAGAACATGTGAACAGGGTCAACCAGTTCATCGCTTCCTGTTCTGAGTGTGCCCAAGCAAAAGTTCCATGAACCCCTCCTGTGGGTAAGCTCTGTCCCCTCCCTGTATCCAAAGACCCTGGTCCCCCCTGGCCATTGATTTCATTACAGATCTACCACCATCTCAAGGTAACACCACCATCATGGTAACTGTAGACAGGCTCTGAGACTCATTGTGCTACCTGGTATCGCCAGGCCAAGTATGCACAGAACTCATTCAAGCACTTTGCTACCCAACTAAGACCATTTCAGTGCATGCTCAGCTACCAACCACCCCTTTTACCATGGGACGATGCACCCACACAGGTACAAGCAGTTGAAGAATGGTTCTCGTGAAGCCAAGCAATATGGGAGGAGGTTCACTAGTGCATCGAGTCTGTAAACACCAAGTATAAGGAGTATGCTGACAAACACAGAAGTAGCAACCCAGAATTTTCTCCAGGTGACAGAGTATGGGTCTCCACAAGAAACCTCAAGGAACCCAACACATGCAGAAAGCTACAGACTTGCTACATCAGTCCACACAAAGTACCTCAGCATATCAACGAAGTTTCTTACAGACTAGAGCTCCCACTGCTTAGCTGGATAGCCCCCACTTTCATGTTTCCTTCCAGAAGCCTGCTATTCAGGGTCCTCTGGCAGGAAATGTTCCCATCCAAGATCACCCACCTCTAAGCCTAGAAGGACAGCCCATCTACCAGCTAAACAGAATACTTGATTCCAGATGCAGAAGAGGTCAGATTGAGTATCTGGCAGACTGGGATGGCCATGGACCAAATGAACTAAGCTGGGTGTGAGCCAAGGATATTCTGGACCCTCTTTTAAAGCAAGAGTTCCACACACAGCACCCTGACAAGCCTGCACCTAGGGTTAGAGGGTGCCCCAGGAATAATATAGCTCTCAGAGGGAGCTCCTTGGGGGGTGTCTGTCAGTAAGGGAATTGAGAGTGACAGCTCTAACTGAATTACAAACATGGCTTCTCAGAACTACAATGCCCAAGAACCACAGTGCCCCCTGTGACTGACTTATTGATTACAGCTGACTCTTATTCATGCACAATCAGCCACACTACTATAAGCTTCTCTCACTCTCACTGTTATTGTGAAGTATAATTCTGAGTTTACCCAGTCATTCCAAGCCTTTCTATCTCTGTCTGCCTCTAGTTTTCCTGACCCTCACTATGTCTTTACTTCTACACCTATTGTCACCTCTTTATTGCCGTGTTTGCTGATCAACTAACCCTTGCTTACTTTATGATTATGATTCTAGTTTTGTGATTTGCCTATGTTTCGTATTTGCTACCCCACTGTCCCCAGCACATGCATCTGTAAGTGCCTGTACCCTGACATCCATAAATGAGTCCAGTTTTCCAGATTAGGTGCCATTGATTAGACCCTCCTGCAGATGGAGGTGAAGGTGGAACCAGTCTTATTTAAATCTGATGTCAAGAGTCTGGTGTTCTCTTTGCTACTGAAGTGTGTGGTGTTGTCAGATATATAGAGCTCTCTAACGACCTCAGAAAAGAGGTTGTGGGTGTCAATGAGTCTGGCAAGGGATTTAAAAATATCTCTACATAATTAGAAATAAATAATTCCACTGTAAGATAAATCATCTACAAGTGGCATAAATTTCAGACAACTGCCAATTTGTCCAGGACTGGCAGCAAATTCAGCCCAAGAGCAGACTATTTCATGCTAAAAGAAGTCTCCAAAAATCCCAAAATGTCATCACTGCAGGATCTGCAGGTAACTTTTTCAGCTGTTGGTGTGAAACTGCATCCATCTACAATCAGAAAGAGATTGGACAGATGTGACCTCCATGGGAGGCATGCCAGGAGCCTTTGCTTTCCAAAAGGAATGTTAAAGCAAGACTACAGTTTGCCAATGAACATACAGGCAAAGGCCAGGCCTTTTGGAATAACATGCTCTGGACAAACGAATCAAATGTGTGACGCAGACCAAAGACAGCTTTTCAAGAGAAGTGCCTCATATCAACTGTGAGGCACGGTGGTGGAAATGTTATCGATTTGGGTTGCTCCACTGCTTCAGGGACTGGGAAGCATGCATTCATTGATTCAACTCTGAATTCTGAATCATAACAAGGAGTGCTTGAAGATAATCCAAGGCCATCTGTTCAAAAGCTGAAGTTGAACTGGAGGTGGACCTTTCAACAAGATTATGATCATAAGCACACTTGCAAATCAATGAAGGAATTGCTCAAACACAAGAAATGGAGGGAAATGGAATGATCTCGTCAAAGCCCAGATTTGAACCCCGGGGGGGTGGTAAAAAGGGTAGAACAGGCAAGAAAACCCTCAAGCATCTTGCAACTGGAGGAATTTTGCATGGAAGTGTGGTCAAAAAAATTTCAGCAAGCCGATGTCAGAGACTGGTGGACAATTATACAAAACACAGACAAGAACTCATTTCTGTTAAAATGAGGAAAATACTAGCTTCTGAAGCCAAGGGTGTATTTACTTTTTCCAGGGTGTCCTTACTTTTGTTGGCGTTTTTTTTAGTTAAATTCTGAATGACTCCAAAATGTCAATTTAATGTGTCCTTTGTTGGAGCATATCACCTTTATCTCCAGCCATTGTATCAGAGAGAGGGAATTGTTTGCTTAATGTTGAGAAAAATCAACAATTTTCATGGGATGTACTTAATTTTTTTCACATGACTGTATGTTCTTCTCAAATCACTACACAACTCCTGTCCAGTGATGGACACATGCTTTAGCTTGATGGTTCAGGGCTTCCAAGTCCTCAGAGGTGCATGGCTCTTGGAGGAGAGGGCAGACCAGCAGATGTTCCATAGTCTGCGCCTCCCTGCAGTCACAAGTCACTTCACCATTGTCATATCCCCAGCTTTGCATGAGGGATTTTCATCTTACAGTAGCTTTTCTCAGGCAGTTGAGACATAGCCAAAAGGACCATACCTCACAAGAGCCAGATGGGACGGACTCCTTGGGAACAAGGGATAGCTTATTTGGTGCACTGTGAAGATGCTCAGACCAGAGTGCTATCCTCAGTTGTGGTGACCATCCTGGAGAGCTTTGACAGAGTGTTGGAAGCTGTTCTCGGATTTGAGCCTCTTCTCCGCTGGTTCTTGTTGGAAGAGTGGGTGGATTGGGTCATTTTCCTGCTTGTTCTTCTCTTTATGAGGCATAACCATCCTTCTAATATGTGGGGGAGCAATGCCACTCAGCAAGTAGAAATAATCTATTCTTGCTGGTTTGAGGCATCCAGTGATCACTCTGTAGGCAGCATTCAAGACTTGGTCAATCTTGACAGCATGGGCCAACGTGCTACAGACTGGGGTTGCATATTCTGTGGCAGAGAAACATTGGGCAAGGGCTGTGGTGCAGATGGTACTGGCATCTGTGCCCCATTTGGTGATTACCAGCTTCTTCAGGATAGAGTTCCTGGCACCGACTTTCACCTTGGTCTTGGCAATGTAATTCTTATAGATGAGCAAGTTATTCAAAGTGACATCTTGGTAGGTAGGAAGGCATATATGCATTTATTCTAGCCACGTTCCTTGGATATTAGCAATCGCATGCTCTGATTGGCTACTCTACTACTAGGCTATCAGCTCGTACACTGTGAGTAGAGAAAAACAAAATGGCAGAGCACAACAAGTCAGATATATAACTTTATCAAGTATTTAAAAGAAACAGAAGTAGCTAAATGGATTTTTTTTTTTAAATCTCCACTCACCCCTCCTTTGGGCAGTCTTTTTGTTCCCTCAATCTTGGGTCCTCTACCAGATGCCTGGGAGTTTGAGGGTCCTGCACAGTATCTTAGCTGTTCCTAGGACAACACTTTTTTGGACAGAGATCTCAGATGTTGTTCCTGGGATCTGTTGGAGCCACTCTCCCAATTTGGGGGTCACTGCACCAAGGACTCCTATCACCACAGAGACCACTGTTGTCTTCATCTTCCACCTCTTTTCTAGCACTTCTTTCAGCCCTTGATACTTTTCAAGCTTCTCAAGTTTCTTTTTCCTGATGTTATTGTCACTTGGTATTGCCACATCTATCACCACAGCCTTGTTCACCCATTTGTCTATCACTACTATGTCAGGTTGGTTAGCCATTACCAGTTTGTTCATTTGTATCTGGAAGTCCCACATGAGTTGTGTTTGGTCATTCTCAACCACCTTCAGAAGTGTGTCTCACTTTGACCTTGGGACTTCCAGTCCATACTCAGCACAGATGTTTCTGTACACTATGCCACTTGGTTATGGCATTCCATGTACACACTTCCTGTCAGCATCTTACACCCTGCTGTTATGTGCTGGATTGTCTTGGGGGCATCTTTGTACAGTCTGCACCTGGGGTCCTGCCTCGTGTGGTAGACCCTGGCCTCTATCGAGATTGTGCTTAGGGCCTGTTCCTGTGCAGCTCTGATTAGTGTCTCTGTGCCATCTTCCAATCCAGCTTTATCTAGCTCCTGGTAGGATGTTTCAATATCAGCCACGTCTTCTCTCTGCCAGTGGTACAGCCCATGCAGTGGCTTGTCTTTCCATGATAAAGAGCAATTGTGGGATAGCTCAGTTGATAACATTGCTGACTTGGTGCACCCTAGTGCAGGAGGTCACGGGTTTGTGCCCAAATTGAGGCAAGTCCAAGGAGGGTGTGTAATGCCTACCTCATCAGTGAGAAACAGAAAAATACAATTTAAACTGGTTTGGATATTGAATAAGGTCTGTGTCAGGTGTTGAGGAACAAGAGCAACCTGACGAGAAATGGGCTACTGGAACAAGAGCAAGACGCTCATGGGCAAGAGCTGAGAAAGAATATATATTTATTTTTTCCCCAAACATCTCCTGTTCCACATTTCTGCCCAGTCAGTGGCCTCAATACACCTTTAAGTTGGTTTGACAACCAAAAAACCCTAAACAAGAAGAAAAAAATGGCAGAGCACGTTGCTGAACCAATCAAGGACCAGATAAAAATTCTACTTGAAAACAAAATCCCCCCAAAATAAAAGAAAAAGCAACAAAATATGGAATGAAAGTATTTGATGGTAAGAAAGTATTTTTATTTATTTTTCGAGAATTATTATCGCATTTTTTCACAAATTGCTACTGTCATGTAGCCCGTTTGTTTACATTTTAAGTGGAAATTATTTTGTTGGATGTTTTGTATAAAGTTTTTATGTATCGAATTTGCAAAAAATTAAAATAAAAATGCTCTTTCTCAAAATCCAGTGAATACGAATTGAGCAGTTATTCCACTCAATCTTGTCGTACATGGCTTATAGCCAACTCTATCAGCTCATGTATGACTCGATTTTGTGGAATAACTTTTCAGTGTCTAATGCTAACAGATTAAAAAGCACATATTGTTGACAAGGTGAAGGCAGTTAGTTGTACAGTGCGTTCTGTAGTGTGTATATGATTAATCTGTGATGCCAGGCGTATGGTGATCAGTTTTTAGCAATGTAGATGGTTTTGTATCTCTCAATCAGCTCAATATCTTTCTCCAGCTGCTTCATCTGTGACTCCAGTTTCTCCTTCCTTTGTTTCTTTGGCATTGTATCCGTGATCACAGACAGGCCTTGGTACTGATGATGGAGCTCCTCCCAGTTCTTCTTCAGACCCTGACACACACACACACACACACACACACACACTTCATTAGTGTCTTGTAGCTTCATTATGTTCTATACATGAGTAAATACATTGTGCGAGATCAAGTGCTACAAGTAAACCAAAAATCCTTCGGATTAAAAAAAAAACAACATATAGGGGTTGTATAAAAAGAAGAGAGACAAGATAGGGATTGAATATGACGACGCTGTAAGTATTGATACACACTTGTGTGTGTGAGAGAGAGAGAGAGAGAGAGAGAGAGAGACCAACATGCAGTATTTCCTGGCGTTCCTCCTCAGAGAACTTCTTCATGGCTCCCTCCTTCATCCTCTCCTTCACGTAGTGATCGTACTCCTCCTGTGCTCTCCTCACCTCCTCCTGCCTCTGACTCAGGTACTGCGGGGTCTGACCATAATCCTGACACACACGCACACACGTATAATCTCCTGATCCCTCGCTCCATTGCTCCTCCACACCTTCCCTTACTCACCTTTTTCTTGATGAACTTTGGGACAAGGCCTGAGTTCTCCAGCACCTCTTTGTCTCCATGCTTGGTGTGAGCGTACGCAGGCTGAGGTTTACGTGGAACTGCCATCATGTTCTCCACCATGTTACTTCTCACAAAGTTTCTGTTGGTGTGCCCGGCCATGAGAGGCTGCTCGGTTTTCATGGGTATCCGGGGCTTCCTGGGCTGGACGTCTCTGTAGGAGAAAGGCTTGTCTGGGGAGAAATCACGAACATCGGAACCTGTAATAACGTACTGCTCACGAACCCAGAGTTCGCAATAGAACTGCTCATATGATAATATGAGATTGACATCGCAACATTCTTTTATTACTTTGATTAAATCCTCGTTATTGTTAAGCATCAGTGCTTTAATAACAGTGAACTTTAATTCTGAACATAAAACTCTGGATGTACAGAGACCCATACTGGTGCTTTATTAGCAAAACCTCAAGAAAATTATTTCACATGGACTGTAAAGATGTTTTCTGGTGTTGTGACATGATATTTTTGCCAGATCACTGTTAGATTTTCATCCAACACCTTTACAGGCCCCTGTTTGGACAAATATGTACTGAATACTCACTCATTAGCTTACTTATTTACTGAACAATTTATTTTCTTTTTACACAATTCTTTCATTTCTATAAATGTTATACAAAATTCTCTTCACCTGTTGTGCTTCTTCTTGGTGTTCGCAAAACTTCAGTGAAATTATACATAACAGACTGTAAAAGCAGAGGCGGTGGCAGGAAGTTTTGGATGGGAGGGGCGACATGTTGCGTGCCAAAGGTGCGCCAAATCTAGGGGGGTCCGGGGACATGCCCAACAGGAAATTTTTGGAATTTTTAACCCTGTAAAATGCTATTTCCTGCATTTTGAGAGGCAATTTTTAGTGGAGTAAAGCTAAGTTTAATGTCTCTATTAGAATACATTTGGTCCACGTATTTTTTCCGATATGAAACAGAACCAATGACACTGTCACGCTTCTGGGCTCACCCTCCATCTGCCCCAACACAGAGAATTCCATTTCCCATAATCCCCCTCACACACCAGTCACTACCACATGCACTCTGTCAGCCAACCTGGAACCACTTCTTAAGAGTGGTTCCCCCGAGTTCTAATTGCCATCACCTGTACTTTTTTGTTTATGTTTGTATTTATACCCCTTTGTCTGTTTTGTTTGTTGCACAGTATTGCCTATACTTTTTGTGAGCCTGGTGAGCATTATTGTATTGATTGTTTACCTGTGTACAACCCTTTTTGCCTTCTGTTTTTTTCCCGTTTTGCCTAGTCTTTGTGTTTTGTTTGCACATTTATCTTGCTTTCTGGTTTCTTGATCCTCATCTGTTTTCTGATTACAATTTGCCCAACCCTTGTGTTTAGATTGTCCGTGTCTACTAATTCCCGATTCTTGGACTATTGCCTGTTTCCTGACCACGATTTGTCTAGCCCTCATTACTGTTTTAGATCTCTCTGTATTGACCTGGCCTGGCTTTTGTACATTGTCTTTGATTTCACTGCTCTCATTAAAACCTTGAGTTAATTTATAATCTGTGAGCATCTGGTCTGTCACAGCTGTGCTACAGAATACTGTGCCATCATGCAGATGGTGGATTACACAGCGTTACAGGTAGTGCTTAGCAGCCAAGGACAGATGCTTGGACAACATCACCAGCGTTTTGACTCCGTGACTCAGTCCATCCAGACTCTCACGCAACAACAAGGTGAGCAGCAAAAGCAGTTGGTACAAATTGTTGAAAGCATGAGGGAAATCACAACCCAACTCCAATAACTCAGCTCCTCCAGCTCACCTATTGTTACCAACCAAGCTGCTCCCTCCACGGCTGTTACCAGTTCGTTTACTGTCAGTAAACCAGATAAATTTGATGGCTTGCCTAATCAGTGTAAAGGGTTTTTGTTACAATGCTCCATATTTTTCTCAAATTCCCCTCTGAGCTCTGACAAGACTTGTATTTCTTTTATGATTTCTTGCCTTATGGGCAAGGCCTTAGATTGAGCTACCGCAGTTTGGCCCACAGTCTAATCCAACACTTATGACTACTTCATTAGAGAATTATTTAAAGAAGTTTTCGACCACGCCAATGAGGGCCACTCTCAAGGGAAATTACTCACTCGATTACATCAGGGTAACCGCTCAGTTTCTGATTACGCTTTGGAATTTCTCACTCTTGCGGCTGGGAGTGGTTGGAATGAGGCTGCATTACTAGTGGCATTTTGCAACAGATTGAACTCCGACATCCTAGTGGAAATGGCTTGTAAGGATGACGGTCCTTCACTAGAAAAGCTGATTTCATTGGCCATTCACCTCGACCAACTGAAGCATGGGAGTAGTCTTCATAAATCTCTTACGGTTCCAGCGGCTGTATTGACCCCTCGCTGCTCATATTCACCAGCGACCTGGATTTGTGAGGATTCAGAACCCCTGGAACCTATGCAGTGTGACGTGTTTCATTTGTCTGTGGAGGAGAGGCACTGACGTCTCCATGAAGGGTTGTGTCTCTATTACGGAACTGCCAGTCACCTTCTACGTGACCGTCAAATTTGTTGACACAAAACTCCGGTGCCAATCCTGGGAAAGCATGTGGAGTCTATTCCATGTGCTAATGTGGTGAGTACATCCACTAAGGGGTTGGTCTCCAAGTCCTTCCTCCTACCCGTGACAGTTAACTGCCCTAAGTCTGTCTTTATGTTCTCAGCATTAATTGATTCCGGAGCTGAAGGGGACTTCATTCACACCGAGCTGGTGGAGCAACTCCAGATTTCTGTGGAGCCAGTGGAAACACTGCTGAGACTGACTGCTGTCAATGGGGATCCTGTGGGAGAAGGACTTGTTAACCAGGTCACGAAACCCATCAGCATGACTGTCAATGCTTTACCTTCAGAAGAGACCTGTTTTTCTATATTGAATTCTTGTGAGTATGCTATCATTTTAGGTTTGCCCTGGCTTAGAAAATATAACCTGTCATATCTTGGTCCAATAAAGAAATACTCTCGTGGTGCAGTTACTGTTATGACAACTGTCTAGCGCTTCCTACAGTTATGGTATTGTCAACAACTATAAAAAGCTCCAATGCCAATGTTGTAGTTTCCATTCCCCCCGAATACACTAACCTGTTAGAAGTATTTAGCAAGAAAAGTGTTACAAAATTTCCCCCTCACAAAGAATATGACTGTTCCATTGAGTTAATTGGCATACTCTGTGCTACGCACTTCCTAGTTCCTGAGTTGTTTGCAATGAGTTTTTTTCCATGAGTGTTGGCATTAATTACTCATCTTTTTAAAAAAATTTTCGACAAATAATTTTCCAGCCTGCTTTTAATTTTTTATTGTACTGTGGCTTTCCTTTTTGTACTTTCCACTTTTGCTTTCCTTTTTCTTTTTTTTCTCTCTCTTTTTTTCGGAAGAACTCTGAGACCGGAAGCTTTTTTTTTTCTTTCTCCTCCTGCGTAAAGACCACAAGTGGAGGCCATCCACATCGGATCTGCTTTAATATCAACAGATCTTCAATTAAGGGGATGTGAATCCTTTCATCATCATACACCTTCAGCCTGTTGAGTGTGCTGAGTGCAGGATGTTTAGTCATTCTTCCTCCATCGCTAGCGATAGCTTTATTTGTGATAAGTGCAGGTTAGCTAGCTCTCTGATGGAGAAGATGATAGTGTTAGAAGCGCATATCCAGGCTTTACAGAAGGTCAGTGAGAATGAGAACAGTGTAGTTTCTGTAGGGGAAAGTATGGCCTTGCTCATACTTTCCCCTATGAGCCCTCCTGGCAGTCTGCACAACGGTGGTCCCAGAGGTCATCTGTGGTGATGGCCTTCTGTCCAGCACCGCTGTAGTTCTGAAGGCTCACTCAGGAGTGTTCCCGGCAGCGTGGGTGGCGGTAGTCATGGTCATACTCTTCCCTTGGCCTCCTTGGAGGGGGAGTACTCTAACGCTTCCGGGCTCACCCTCCGTCTACTCCGACACTTAAGACTCAATTTCCCATAATCCCACTCACACACCAGTCACTACTATGTGCACTCCGTCAGCCAACCCAGAACCACTTCCTAGGAGTGGTTCCCCTGAGTTCTAATCACCATCACCTGTATCTTTTTGTTTGTTTGTATTTATACCCCTTTGTTTGTATTGTTCATTGCCCAGTATTGCCTCTACTTTTGGTGAACCTACTGAGCATTATTGTACTGATTGTTTACCTGTGTATGACCCTTTTTTGCCTTTCATTTTTTTCCCCGTTTTACCTAGTCCTTGTGTTTGTTTGCCCATTTCTCTTGCTTCCCGGTTTCTCGATCCTCACCTGTTTTCTGATTACAGTTTGCTTAGCCCTTGTGTTTAGATTGCCCGTGTCTACTGATTCCCAGTTCTCGGACTATTGCCTGTTTGCTGACCACAATTTGTCTAGCCCTCGTTACTGTTTTGGATCTCTCTGTATTGACCTGGCCTGGCTTTTGTACATTGATTTCACTGTTCTCATTAAAACCTTGATTTAATTTATAATCCGCAAGCGTCTGGTCTGTCACAGCCGTGTTACAGATACATAATTATGTCTACTTAGTATCGTTGAGAGGATGACACCCTCTTACCATGGGTTTGGTAATTTCTACTCTGTTTACATGTGAGTAAATACACATGGAACATTCAAATGTACCTTGCTTAATTGAAGGAACCAAAGTAACCTATTCTCTTGTCATTGAAAGGTGAGAAGGCAGCAGCAATAGGGGTCAAGTCCATGATATCTTTATGTACATGTAGCAGTGTACAGCTGTTAAGTCGTTGTTCGGTCATTGAAGACCGAAGGTATGTCAACACCGTTTTCAAGGTGGAGAAAGCTCTTTCAGATTTTGTGGATGCTGCCGTGGTGCTGGGATGAAGGGACGCAGCGGGATTTTAATAAGGGGAAACAAAGGCATGCAGCGGGCTGTTTATTCACACTACTCTGTCCTTTGCTTCCTCTTAAATAATCAAAGGACTCCCATCGTAACTTGGGGGGGCATAGCCCCCCCCAACCTAATTTTTTTTTGGGGGGGCAGTCCCCCCCGCCCCCTACCGCCGCCACTGAAGAGCATAAATAATGTAATGTGATATTTTTATCCATATTTTTTTCATCATCAATCATCACAGTCAAATCTTACTCTCAGGAAGTTTGGGCTCTTTGGAGTGTTTCAGCAGGTATTTATCAGGAGAAGGCATTTTCATTTTCGCCAAACCCATCGTCTTGTTGGACGCTTTGTTCTGCTGTTTCTCCTGCTTTACCTGCTCTCTGAACTTTGACATGTACCTGAAAAGAAACATGACATCATCATCACATGACATTACCATGCACTCTGTGAAAATGTGAATTTAATCTAAGCCTGAAAGGAATCTTAAATTTAGTCGTGGATTTAAGTTACCTTTAAGACCAGCCCTTAAATGCTGGAGTAAAAATTTAAATTCACTTTAAGTCCCTTTATTGGTATTCTTTAAAGTACTCGTGACTTTAAGTACATTTAAATGTTAAATTTAGTAGATTTATTTTTAACAGCATTTCATTATCTTTAAGAAGTCATGGAAAGTCGCTTAAAGTTCGACTTTAAGAATTCTCAAAGTTAAAAGTAAATACACTGAAATTTAGGATTTCAGAAACTTTTAGGATACTTTAAGAATATCTTAAAGCTGTTAATTCATGTAGTGCTGCTGGACATGATCCTTATTTTATTCTTATTATAGCCTGAGTAATGCAATAATTAACCAGCTGAGAGAGAGAGAGAGAGAGAGAATGTGATGACACACAGCTTCAAAAATCCACAAAATGAGTTTAAAATTAACAGCTAATGTTTGTTTATTTATAGCATGTAACATGTTGATAATTCTTCAAGTTTGTGTGTTTTGCTCTCGGTGATTCAAAACAAAATAATCTTACCTTGGAGCTTTTTCAGTTTTCACCTCCTCTCTGGGGATCAGGGAATAAATGCTCTCAGGAGGCTGGACTACACTCGGCATCGTGGCCTTTACAGAAAAATAACACCAACGAATCCTTCAAAGCAAACAGATTACTGAATTACAGATCACCGTGTGGGCACTTTGGTTCACACACACCAGTGTGTTTCCTTCAACGTTGCCATGGAACTATTGCTTGGCAACAGCTCCACCTCCTGCAGTTCACAATCAGAGTGATTGGCCAAGTTTGTTGACACAAGGAAGTTGGTTCTGGGAGTTGTGATACTAGATAGATAGATAGATAAATTACCAGTCAAAAGTTTGGAAACGCCTTTAAATTTGATGTTTTAATTTTTTTTTTTGCCCCCCCCTACATTGTAGAACAATACTGAACTCATCAAAACTATGAAAAATAACATATGGAATTATATTGGAAACAAAAAAAAGTGTTAACGTTTCATATTTTAGATTCTTCAAAGTCATCACTATTTACCTTGATAACAGCTTTGCACACTATTGGCATTATCTGAACCAGCTTC
>JAPEKM010000024.1:74291292-74302355 GCA_027575975.1 Cathorops multiradiatus
TGTTGTTGTCATGAAATTTAAAATCACCTAATTTTTCTCTTTAAATGATACATTTTCTCAGTTTAAACATTTGATATATCATCTATGTTCTATTCTGAATAAAATATGGAATTTTGAAACGTCCACATCATTGCATTCCATTTTTATTTAAAATTTGTACTTTGTCCCAACTTTTTTGGAATTGGGGTTGTACCTTACAAGGTATATAAGAAATGCCTAATGCTCCTTCGGAGGCTGTGGAAGCTGCTTCAGAGAATCTGGAGAAAGGGCACTATTCCAGCATGCTGGAAGAGGGCAGAGGTCTGTTTCATGCCAAAGGAAGAGAATTCCTCAACCATTGACCAATTTAGAACAATCTCACTGCTAAGTGTAGAAGGCAAAATCTTTTCTGTACTGGCCAAGAAGATGACCTCGTACATGACAGAGAATGGATGCATTGACATCACTATCCAGAAAAGTGGAATCCCAGGCTTCTCTGGATGCATGGAACACACTGGAGTTCTGAGTCAGACGATCCAGGAGGCCAAATCCAGCAAAGGTAACCTGACTGTTGTCTGGCTGGATTTTGCCAGTGCTTATCGATCAATACCTCATGCCCTCATCCATGCAGCATTAGACCAGTGCCACATCCCTCAGCACAAGGGAATGATCACCAGCTACTTTGGTGAAATCCAACTTTGATTCAAGACAGCCCATTTTACAACTCAGTTGCAGAGAATGGAAAAGGGTATATTAACTGGCTGCACAATCTCCCCCATCCCCTTCATCATGGGAATTAATCTCCTAATAACAGCTGTGGAGAAAGAAGCCCAGGATCCAAAAATGTATTCAGGCATCCGACAACCCCTAATAAGAGGGTACATGGACGATCACCTCACCATGATGACCACAACTCATGTGGAGGTGAGGTGGGTGCTAACTGTTCTGGACCACATGGCAATGTGGGCCAGAATGAAGTTAAGCCAAAGAAATCCAGGAGCATGGTGATCAGGAATGGGAAATTGACCAACAGGATCAAGCTGCATGTGCAAGGGGAAGTGATTCCATCGATAGAGGAGAATCCAATCAAGTGCTTCAGAAAGTGGTTCGATGACTCACTTACTGACAGGAATAACATCGCCAGTACAGACAAGAAGACAGAGGAATGGCTGAGGAGCATCAAAAAATCAGGGCTCCCAGGGAAGTTTAAAGCATGGCTCTATCAACACGGAGTGTTGCCAAGACTCATGTGGCTGCTTACTCTCTATGAAGATCCAATGACATGCGTAGAAGGAATGGAGAGGAAGATCAATAAGTACCTCTGAATGTGGCTGGGAATCACTCCAAGCTTCACTGCAGTAGGCATCGACATAAGATCAAGGCAGCTTCAACTTCCTTTGTCATCCGTGAATGAGGAATATAACATTGTAAAGTGCAGAGTTGTAATAATATACACAGACTCCCAGGTTGAACAAGTCAGACATGCAGGCGTCACCACAAGATCAGGATGCAAGTGGGCAGCTGACTCATCTGTTGCACAAGCCAAAAGCATGCTGAAGCTGTGTGACATCAATGAAGCACCATGCACAGGAAGACAGGGTCTTTGAACCTCCCATTTCCAACAGTGGAGGAAGGCAGGAACCAGTAATAGAAGAGCCATGATTCAGGAGGAGGTACGGAACCTGGAGGAGGGAGGACAAAGGTCAAGGGCAGTGGAGCTAGCTTCCCAAGGAGCCTGGACCAAATGGGACCTCCCCTAGGGGAAGATCACTAGGACGGACCTATGGAGAATGGAGCCATTCTGCATCTCCTTCTTGCTGAGATCAGTGTATGACACACTCCCAACCCCAGCAAACTTGCACAAGTGGGGCATGAGAGAGGACCCATTGTGCAAGCTTTGTGGGAAGAGGGGCACCATGGCACACATACTGTCTGGGTGTAAAACAGCACTCACCCAAGGAAGGTACAGGTGACACCATGACAAGGTGCTCATGACACTCGCTAACACCATAGAGCATGAGAGAAGCGAGAAATGACAACCAATGTCAAAAACAACATCAATCCAGTTTGTAAGGGAGGGGATCAGGGTAAAAGGGGAGGGGGGGGAAGGTGGGCATGGGGGAAGGGGTGGAGGTAACCCAGTGCAAGCAAGCGGCCATCACACAAGGAGACACACAAACACACATTAATTGACAACAGGTAGAGTGACATGATCACTCATGTTCCCTGACTCTGCCCTCCATTCACAGACTGACATTCAGCCACGCCCCTGCTGCCACATATCCCCACTGCCAGATTCAGGCCAGGGAACTGTCCATCCTAAAGCTGACCCCCCCCCCTTTGACAGGAGAGGATGTCCGCCACCACCTTCTGCGCCCCCAGACTGTGGACCACCTCGAGTTTAAATGGCTGGAGTGCAAGATATCAACGGGTGAGCCATGCATTAGCATCCTTCATGTGATGGAGCCACTGGAGGGACGTGTGGTCTGAACAGAGGGTCAAAGGCTACCCCAGCAGGTAGTACTGGAGGGCAAGGACCACCCACTTGATGGTTAGCCACTCTTTTTCAATCGTGCTGTACCTGCACTCTGTCATCAACAGCTTTTGGCAAATGTACAGTATGGGACGCTCCTCCCCTCCACCTTCTGGACCAGAATGGCCCCCAGCCCTCTGTCTGATGTGTCTGTCTGTAAAATAAAGGGGACAGAAAAGTCAGGGGAGTGCAACAGTAGCCCACCACACAGTGCAGCCTTTATCTTAGAGAAAGTCTTTTGGCATTGTTCCATCCACTGAACCAGATCTGGTGCTCCCTTTTTACTGAGATCCATCAGCAGGCTGGTGACATCCGAATAATTAGGTATGAATGTCTGATAGTAGCCAGCCAGCTCTAGAAACTGTCTCACCCCCTTTTGGTCTTGGGCCTCAGGCAGGCCGCAGTTGCTGCTGTCCGATTAATTTGGGGATGCGCCTGCCCATGGCCTAAGTGGAAATCAAGATACTGTACTTCCACCTGCCCAATTGCACATTTCATTGGGTTGGCTGTAAGACCCGCCCACCTCAGTGACTTTCGGATGGCCCTAAGGTGTTCAAGGTGCAGTGGCCAGTCATTACTGTAGATGATAATGTCATCCAGATACGTGGCTGCATAGGTGGCGGAGGACCCTGTCCATAAGCCGCTGGAATGTAGCAGGCACCTGAAACAGCCCAAAAGGAAGTGTATCGAATTTGCATAAGCCAAACAGTGTGGAAAAGGCCATTTTCTCTTGGGACACAGGAGTCAAGGGGACCTGCCAATATCCCTTCGTTAAATCCAGTGTTGAATAAAAAGGAGCAGCGCCTAATCGATCGAGCAACTCATCAATGCAACACATTGGGTATGCATCAAATTTAGACACCGCATTGACTTTCCTATAGTCCACACAGAACTGGACTGACCCATTGGTCTTGGGGACCAGGACCACTGGGCTGCTCCAGTCACTGTGGAGCGCCTCGATTATGCCCATTTCGAGCATGGCTTCAAGTTTGTCCCAGACAACCTTTTTTTGTGTTCGGACAGGCGGTAAGGGCGGCTGCGCACTACCATCCCCAAGGGTGTCTCAATGTGGTGTTCTATGAGGTGGGTGCAGCTGGGCAGGGCCAAAAACACATCGGAAAATTATTTATGTATTTGGGCTACCTCCGTGAGCTGGGTCAGGGAGGGGTGGTCTCCGCAGGGGACTGAAGCAGTGGGCGATGTCAATTTTCTTTTTTGAATCTCCAGCCCCAGCTCTGCCTTTCCCAGAATTACCAACAGCAATGCCATGGGGACCTCCTCATTCCAATGTTTTAACAGATTGAGGTGGTAAATCTGTAATGCCCCACCCCTGTCTGTTCACCTCACCTCGTAGTAGACGTCTCCGACTCACTGTTTGACCTCGAAAGGCCCTGCCACTTGACAACCAATTTGGAGCTTGATGTGGGCAACAACATGAGTACCTTGTCTCCCGGAGTGAATTCCCTAAGGCGTGTGCCCCTGTCATAGAGTCGGACATGACATTCTTGCCCCTGCCATAAATTCTCCTGGGTTAAGTACATGAATATGTGGAATTTGGTGTGCAGGTCAAGAACATATTGAATTTTGTTCTTACTGGGTGAAGGTCCCTCCTCCCAATTTTCACGTAGCACATCCAAAATGCCATGGAGCTTACGCCTATGTAACAATTCAAATGGTGAAAACCCTGTGGAGGCTTGCAGGACATCTTGTACTGCAAATAACAGGGGCTCAAGCCACTTATCCCAATTATGTGCATCTTCGATTACAAAATTCCAAATTATATTTTTGAGGGTTCTACTAACCCGTTCTACTAAGCCATCCATTTATGGGTGACAAATGCTGGTGCAGATAGGCTTAATTCCCAGTAACCCATACAGATCATGCAGTGTGCAGGATTTCTTTCAGAATCCCGACCCGGGAGATAAAGCAGAAGAGTGCATCTACTATACTGGATGCTGTGATATTGCTGAGAGGCACTGCTTCTGGATATCGCATGGCATAGTCCACCAGAACTAAAATAAAGTGATATCCCCATGCTGACTGATCTAATGGCCCGACGAGATCCATCCCAATTTTTTTCAAAATGGCTCTCAATTAAAGGGAGAGGGTGTAAAGGCGCTTTTATAGTGGCTGCAGGATTTACTAATTGGCATTTGTGGCATGCCGCAGACCACCGACAGACATTCCCACGAATCCCTGGCCAATAGAACCAGGCCATTATTCAGACTAGTGTCTTATCCTACCCCAAGTTTCTGGCCATGGGATTAAAGTGAGCCACCTGGAATATGAATTCCTAGTGGCTCTTTGGAATTAACAGCTGTGTTATCTTTTGACCAGTTCGAGTGTCCTGTGTCACTTGGTATAGCCTATCCTTAATAATAGCAAAGTAAGGGAAGGCCGGCATTGCATTTGGCTGAAGAATTTGACCATCGATTACTCTCACTTGGTCAATTGCATGCCGTAGAGTCCCGTCTTGCAACTGCTCTACTGGGAAATCCCCAAGGGAATCACCAAGAAAGGGAGGAGGGGCTGGGCCCTCCTCACTCCACCTATCGCCCTGATGCGGTGCTGATGTAGACAGCTCTGTGACGGCTTCTCCCACCAATGCTCTCCAGGGCTTTTCCTAGCTGAATTATGGCAGGACCCACTCTTCACTATGTGGCTTATTGATTCCTTAAACCCAGGCCAATCAGTCCCCAAAATTAACAACTGGGTGAGACGAGGGTTAACCATTGCCTTTACACAATGTTTTTCCCCTCAAAATGGAATGTGGACAGACACAAAAGGGTAGTTGTGAACATCCCCGTGCATACACAATACCTTCACCATCTGTGCTCTCCCTACTGCCTCACCTTGCACTAGGCTTTGGTGGATTGAGGTCTGGTTACAGCCGGAATCCACCAAAGCCTGATATGTATCCCCTTGGACACTTACCGGTAGTTGATATGCTTTGGCCTGATCAAGGGCGGTTTCTGGCATGTTGGGGACCCAGACCACTGTGCCCACCTCCATTGTGGAGCACTGATGTTGGAGATGTCCCGGCTCCCTGCAGCACCAGCACACCAGCCCAGGCTCTCCCCCTGCAACAGTGTTACAGATATCACTCACCTGAGGGGGAGGAGACACAGACAAGGAAGGGGGAAACAGGAGGACACCATGGGTGTACCAGGCCAGCTGGGGGGGAGCTGGCCCCTGCCTCCATGGTGGGGGAATGGGGCGAGGACAGGAAGCAGAGGGAGAGGGAGGAGAAGTGAAGGCATGCCGTCCTGTCATCAGAACTGCCACTTTGTGGTCCTCTGCTAGCTTGATCGCCTGGTCCAGCAACGCTGGGCAATGACACTGGACCCACTCTGCTGGTCCTTTTGGAAGTCACATGATGAGTTGTTCCAGTGTCACCAGGTCAATCACTCCCTTGGCATCATGGTTATCTACCCTCAGCCACCCCTGGCAGGCATCCCAGAGTTGCTGCCCAAATGCAAACGGCTGGTCGACCTTCTCCAAGCGCAGTGAGCGGAAGCGCTGCCACTGTTGCTCTGTGGAGCAGCCGACACACTGGAGGATGGCTCTCCATAGGGCCACATACATGAGCTGGCTGTCAGTGAGGAGCTGCAGTGCAGCCAGCTGCGCCTCATCCGTCAGCAGGGGGAGGAGGCACACCTCTGGTCCACTGGCCAACCCCATGTCTCTGCTGCCTACTCGAAGAGCATGAGGAAGGCTTCTGGGTAGTCATGCGGCCCCATCTTCATTAGGGTGAGGTGGGGAGGGTCCGCTTTGGTGGCGGTCGTGGGCCCCACCAACATGAGCAGGTGCCAGAATGCCTCGCAGTCTTCCTGTTGGGCCAGCACCAAGGCTTCGAACCATTGTTCTCACTCCTTCCGGAGGGTGACCAGTGCTTAGTGCTGGATCTGCTGGGCTGTGGCAAGGGCATGGATGAGGTTCTTGAATGGCGAGGACTCCATGGGGCTGTTCCCTTCTGCACTCGTCCCAGGTTTCAGCATCACTGTTGTGAGATTAAAGTGTGGGTGGAGCACAGAAGCATGGCAGGCTGCTGTTTGTGTTGTATAGGGGTTTTTATTTTACTGCTTTTCAGGATTGCGCTCTAAAAAACTCTCACACATGCACACACATACAGGCTGTCAACGAGCCCTCGGCACTGACCTCCCCCTCTCACTCTCCTTTTATCGGGCATAGTCACTGAAGGAGACACACAAACACAGATTAATTGACAACAGGTGTAGTGACACAACCACTCACCTTCCCTGACTCCACCCTCCATTCACAGACCAACACTCAGCCACACCCCTGCTGCCACAATCTGCCATTTTCACATTCAATTTGACTTATCTATAGAATAATTAACTCAATGTTACATCTTTGACAGGGTCATGTAAATCTATTGAACTAGAGTTTAGGTATGGAGAAGTTAAATCTTTGTTTCCCTTGCATATGCATGGTCTAATTAACCAAATGTCTCCACATTAAATTACAGGCTGTGCTACTGTGTTGCCCTTTAAATCATGTTTGACTTAATCTTGTTTTCCAGACAATTCCATTTCTGTTTGGTTTCACTGGGTTTCCCACTTCCTGGCCAGACAGAAGATCAGTATTCTTCGTTAAATAATCAGGATTCACAGACAGTGGTCCAAATATTGTCCATCTTGTTTTCAGTTTCACCCTATGGATTGTGGGATTTGCAGGTTTATTATTATGAGCCCATCCCATCACTTTCAAATGATTTCCTCCTGCATATACTAATGGTAAAGGATAAAGTTATGTTTTTTCAACTTCCCTATGATCGGCTGTATGAGTATATTCATTATGCTTAAAGGTTTTGATCAGGGGCTCTTTAAAGGTTGGATTTTCCCATTCTAACAGATTATAACACTGCATACATTACTATGACCTGATCTGTCTGATTCTGAATCAGTTCTCAAACTTTAGATTCTTTTGCTACAGTTGCATTCAATCATGGTGGCCATTTATCTCTGCTTACATGATTTAATTCTCTGTTATCATATTTAGTAATTCTGGATAAGTTATAATAAAGAGGAATATTATAATATCAGTGGGTTCTAAATTAAACATACACCAAGTATTGTCATTTACCTGTTGATTAGCTTATATTGTTCCTTTATTAAATTTATTTAGGCACCATTTTCTATGAGGTCTATAGCCTTTCTGAAGACATTTTCCACATACTCAGTTTTATTAAATTGCTTTTCAGTAGCTACCTTCCATACTCTCATCACACGTTTCATGGAATTCCATCAATTGCAGTAATCAGACCGAGGGCCATTTTCAGTCAGGGGGCCCTGAGGCTGCTCTCTCCTGTTTTAATCATTGGGTAATTTGAAGTTTCATTGTAACATGTGGTCCAATTTAGTACTGAATATTGCATTTCAGTCCTGTTTGGATTAATTGAGCCTATAAATCCATACAGTATGTAAATTCATAGATAATTTGTGTTGTTTACAAGGCTTCAAAGGGTTTGATTATTGAACAGATAAGGTTACCCTTGAAGTTGTTTTCTTCGACTATTTATTTTTCTAACAACTACTTCCTCTCTCTGGACATTGTTTTGTGTTGGAGGAGTAAATACAGGATTCCAATAATATTGGATCCCCTTTTCTATCTCTGGCTGTTGCATTTCATATATAATTTACAACTTTTCATCTTGAGTATAGATCAGTTTTCCAAAGACCTTGGTGGCTGTTTCAAATGGTAATGTTAATAGTTTTCTGCCACAACCATCCATGCATTAAGGCCATAAGGGTGTAGTTGGCATGCAACCTTTGCACTTCTTTTATCTGTTTTCCACATGGAGTTTTTGCACTGTTATCACATGTAGGTCCTAAGTGTGTGATAAAGGGACATAAAGTTCGATTGGTGTTATTCTGACAAAATAATTTCTAATGTAATATGTCGTTAATTTCTCTGTCCCAATTATGAAGGATCTACAGCAGTTGATTCATGCTCCTATTGTGAAGAGCCTGTACATACTGTACAATAAGAGCATCCACATACTGTACAATGCTTTGACACTCATTTGTGTTTATGCATTAATAACATGCTTGTGTATTCATTATTGCAGAACTGAGACAGCTTTCTCCTTACACTTTTAATTCATTAGGACGAAATAAAAGTGAATAGAAAAGTAAGGGTAATACAGTTAAATGTATGAGATGCATCGTGTGTGTGTGTGCGCGTGTGCGCGTGCATGCGTGTGTGTACCTTGACCTCAACTTCTGTACTTCCTCCTCTGTGGACTAAACCAGCTACGGTTTATATCAAAGTTAAACTCAATTTTCAAAGAAAGGAAGCAAAAACATCCACAGGAATAAAAACATCCACAGGAATAAAACACAGTAAGTATCAAAATCTAAAGTTATAATTTATGAATGTTGTGACTCCCCACTTATCATAAAGAAGTATACTTCAAGTTCAGTTTATTAAGTATACTTAAGTAAAGGTAAAGTATATTTCCTTAAGTACACTTTTGTGTACAAAGTATACTGATATCAACGTACTTACAGTATACTTGTAAGTAAACTAATCTAATACTTCTTGGGACCTAAATTGGTCCTCTTTTAGTTTATGAAAATATATTTGAAGTCTAAGAGAAGTAAACTCTGAGTATACAACTAGTATTTTTTATACTGCAAGTATACCACAAGTAAACTTATATAATAATAGTTTACTAATTCTATACTTGTAGTCCACTCTTCAGTTTACAAAAGCAGACTTCACAGTGTACTGGAAATATACTATGAGTTTACTTGTTTCACACTAGTCCAATTTTTAGTTTATAAAATTATACTTTATAGCATATTGTAAATATACTATTAGTTACTGGTTATATACATCTAGTCCACTTTTTAGTTTTGAAGTTTACTGCAATTACTCTTCTAGGTATACTATTAGTTTTCTTGCCCTAACCCTTAACTCATGCACACTACCAGAAGACAACTTAAGTGTTTTGTACCTTAAGTTACAATGAAGTTATAAAGGTAAGAATTCACAAAATAACAACAGATACTCAGGATTAAGAACATATTCATTTTCTTTAAAAATCTAAATTTAAAGCAACATTGTATTAAATGCCAAAGTATAAAAACATGGCGATGACAACTGAAATTGACATCCAAGCACTAAAGAAAAATAAATAAATAAATAAATATTAATTATCCCACTCAGGAGAAATTAAAAAAAAAATTATATGGAACCACAGACATACCTAAGAGTCAACAATGCTGAAGCACAACTACAGGTCCAGTACACTTAAACATAAGGCAACATAAACATTCTAATACTTTATTACACTTTTGTTAAGTATGTCTTGATCAAAAGTTGAAGTATAAGCTTAATATACTTGGACTTTTCTATATACTTTTCATTATAAGCCAAGTATACTTCTGTATAACTTTAAGTATATCTCTGATAAGTAAATAAAAAGTAAACTGAAAGCATACACTCTTATTTTTGGTTTAAAAGAAGTATACTAGAAGCACACTTGAATAAACTTCTTTTTGTAAGGGTAGCCAGGCCAGGTCAAGCTTTGCATGGGCTAAGAGCATTCCCTCCAAAAAAAGAAAGAATAAAGAAAGGAAAATTTTTATTTTAGTTTATATTCTGTTGTGAATGCCTAGACAGTTGATGATATTCCCTAGAGAAATTGGACATGGAAAAACATGGCTAAACAATACATACAAAATTCACAACACCTGATGATTAGCTTTACTTGCAAACTAACCACAACTTTACATTGTATCCAAAGTGTCAAAGAACCCCAGTGCACTTAGCCGTGTAAGAAAATGGGACTGGAACTAAGTAGTCATATAGCTATTGGACATCATCACTGATGTCAAACACAATGACATGCATATTTGTCCTTCATATAAAACATCCGATTACTATGCATAGGCCAAGCCCATTTTAACCTGGATTAAACCCGCCTACAGAGCTTGAATTTATATTATACTCTACTCAATGGGTGAGAATGGAAAACATTAATCTATACCATGCACTGAGAGGATTCGGGTGAAATTATGGATTCTCTGAGGTAACTGGCATAGTACGATTTTCTTAGGGGCGCAGCCAGTCACAGAATAGAGTCCATAATTACTGGTGCCTCTCAATGCATGGTATATTTAATTTATATCCCTCAT
The DNA here is from genome assembly GCA_027575975.1 of Cathorops multiradiatus. Lineage (NCBI taxonomy): Eukaryota > Metazoa > Chordata > Actinopteri > Siluriformes > Ariidae > Cathorops > Cathorops multiradiatus. The sequence continues at coordinate 74,301,970 of JAPEKM010000024.1, forward strand.
CAAAAAATTCCAAACTAAAAGTGTTAACTTTCATTTATGAGACAGGCGCCAGTAATTAGATTAGATTAGATTAGATTAGATTAGATTAGATTAGATTAGATTAGATTAGATTGTATCTAATCTAATCTAATCTAATCTAATTACTGGCGCCTCTCAGTGCATGGTATATTTAATTTATATCCCTCATCAAAAAATTCCAAACTAAAAGTGTTAACGTTTAACTTTAATTGATGAGACAGGCACCAGTAATGAGATTAGATTAGATTAGATTAGATTAGATTAGATTAGATTAGATTAGATTAGATTAGATAATCTAATCTAATCTAATTACTGGCGCCTCTCAGTGCATGGTATATTTAATTTATATCCCTCATCAAAAAATTCCA
>JAPEKM010000025.1:25138-43200 GCA_027575975.1 Cathorops multiradiatus
GCATATCCAGTTATATTGCACATCCAGTAGAGACATTTTGTGTGTGTGTGTGTGTGGGGGGGTGTCAATGAGGTAGTTAGCTGTCCAGAGTTTGAGTGTGTTGTGGTAAGAGGTACTCCATTCCCTTCTTAATGTCCTGTGCCAGCCTAACAATAGAAGGAAATAATCTGTTATGTAAGCAGGCCCTGTGAGTGCTGATACTTATAGGCCTGTGGTGTCTGCCTGTGTTCACCCACTTGAACAGAGAATAAGCCGGGTGGTGTTTATCTTTAAGGATTCTCTGTGCTTTCCTTCTGTAGTGCTGGGTGTCTATAATGTCAGTGGAGGGGAGATCAGAGCCAATAACTTTCTCTGCTGTTTTAATTACCCACTGCAGCGATTTCCTCTCCGCCAGGGTGATGTTACCATACCACACTGTGATACCACTGGTGAGAATGCTTTCAACAAGTTCTCTGTAGACTTGGATGAGGGGCTGGCATCTAAGTCTGGCCTTCTTCAGCAGTCTGATGAAGTACAGCCTCTGTTGGGCTCTTTTCACTAAAGTTGCAGTGTTTTTAGCCCAGCTGAGGTCTTCTGAAATGTGAAGGCCTAGGAACAGTCAGCAGCATGAGAAACTTTGCAATCTTTTGATCATCAGAAATGCCGGTGAGGGATGAGAAATAAAGGGAACATTGGAGAAGAAATCCCTTACATCTGGCAGCATCATCAGCATATTTCTCTGGTAACAGGAGGAGCTTTGTGGAGCTTACAGTGGCTTCGGGGCATGTTAAGAGTGTCAGTGACATCACAGCAGCAAGCTGCGCCATCTTGGTGTTGAGGTTGCTAAGCATCTGCTGGTGTTCTCCTTGGAGGTGCCCTTGAGTGTTAAGGGCAGTCTGCTTTGCCTCTTCTGCTGAATCCATTTGATGGCAATGTATCTTGTCAGGGTACAAGCACTTATGGATGCAGGCACAGGAGAGAGTGGGAGAAGCAAACTGTAGATAGAGCCAAAATGGTAGAGAAAATGGTAGTCAATGAAATGGGCAGAGGTCAGTCAGTCAATCAACAAACTGGATTAAGTATAGACGAGACTAAGAGATGTGGTCGAGGTAAATGTAAACAAGATCAAATACTAGAAGGCAGGCAGAAAGTAAATGGCTTCGTAATGACAGGAAGGAAACACTGAATGATACTTTGCAGTGAGTGAGAGTGGTGTTTATATAGGGTTGTTGATAATGACCATAATGAGAGACAGGTGCATTTAATAAGCTGGAGACAGAGGGCGCCATGGTTCTTAGGAGTTGTAAAGAAAGAAAAGAAAGAAAGCACAACTTTATTCACCACACACTTCTGAAATTCCTCTCTGCATTTAACCCATCTGAAGCAGTGAACACATGCACATGCATGAGCAATGAGCACAGACACATACCCAGAGCAGTGGGCAGCCATGCTAACAGTGCCTGGAGAGCAGTTGGGAGTTAGGTGCCTCACTCAAGGGCACCTCAGCCCAAGGCTGTCCCATATTAACCGCATGTCTTTGAACTGTGGGGGAAACCAGAGCACCCGGAGAAAACCCATGCAGACACAGGGAGAACATACACACTCCACACAGAAAGGCCCCTGCCGGCCACTGGGCTCGAACCCAGAACCTTCTTTCTGTGAGGTGACCATGCTAACCACTTGTGGTAGCCATGTTTGAAGGCTGTGTTGAGCTTGTGTTCTCAACACTGTTACTGACACATGGCAGGCAACTTGAGAACAGCTTGAACAGAGTCAAATTTAACATGACTGCATTCTCTAGAATTATTTAGAGTGGCACACATCTAACTTCCAACTGGTTGCCACTGAACCACATTATAGTTAATTACTATAAAGTTGCCTGAACTTCAACTTTTTTCTGACTGCCCATCACCTGAGATGCACTGCCAATCATCTCGCTGCCAAGAGACACTGGCTCACATAGAAAATTAATGACTTCCAGTCATTTTGATGCTCTCACCACGTTTGGTGTGAATGTAGGGTGATGTACAAGGGTGCCAAAGCATCTTCTTTTTCATCTGGTAGTATTTCATTGCATAATTAATTTCTGAAGAGAGCTTTATGTGAACAGGGCCAAGCATACTGAAAAATGTTTGAACTAATTTTGCTAACTAAGGGGACTATAAATGTTTGTGCTTCTTGGGGTCCAACTAATGATGTCCAGTGTGTAATAAAATCAAATGGCTTTTCTTTTGGATTCTTAGAAAAAAAATCAGTAACTAAAACTAATAAAGACTGATGACAAAGTGAAAGCATGTTGATATGTAATGGAAACCCAAAAACAATGTATCTGGCCTGTAACATGAACAGATGTAGTTTATAAATGAAGTCCAGCCAGAGTTTTGGACCAATTGAGCCCAAAATTTCAGTCCAGACATTTCTGCTGTTATTTAGCTCTAATGACGAATGAGGTTTAAAATTAATGAAGTTTCAAAGATGAATGTGCTGGGAAAAAAAGTACAGGTTTTTGGAAAGAATCTTTGGCTTTCAATGGATGATGGACAGAAGTTCTATTTTCATATTTGCTTACTTAATAGCCACATTTAAATTGTTTTATTAGCATATTGGCTGCTCTTTAGCTTTCAGTCAGTGTGATTTTATTCTGAGTGAAAGTGGAGCAGACTCGAAGCAATGGACTGTTCAATAGCAGCAGCATTTGCCAATTTATTTGTCTCCTTTACATCAATCACTGTCTCCTCCTAATGACTTATTCATTAAGAGCCTCTAAACACACATCCTGATGAGAGGCGGCTGCTTTTAGGGACACAATCTGCAGACTTGCATTCACTATTAATCAGTTTCCCCTGAACTGGAACTGATCCCAGTGTGTGTGTGTGTGTGTGTGTTTTAAAGTTGGCCAGAATCTCAGTGTGCAATGCCATGTCACTGTCTGTGTCTGTTTAGTGCATTCATAGCTGCCTTTTTATTTGGATTGAAATTGAAAGTGGGCATGGTCTAGACTGGAAGTACCTCTATGTCCCTAGTAATACTGATAAACACTGGGGAGGGGAAATTTTTTTTTTTCATTCACAAATTATAATAACAAATAGCAATTTTCAGAACAGAACTTTATGCAGCTCATGAACCAGAGCTAACTATGTTTTAAACAACATCTTTAAATAAATAATATTTTACCAGATTTACTTTAATTTTTGTGTTACATTACAGAATGATCAGAAAAGTTCACTGGACATCAGAATCTGGACACAGTGCTGTTGCACATATAAATGTCCTTTAAGCAGCATTCAATTATAATGACATTTGTTTGATATTCAAGGAAGATTAACTTTTATTAACAAGGGACAGTGATCATGTAAGAAAGCTGACTAACATGCACAACGAACATTAATATGAAATTAATATCCAATTCATCCATTATCTATCCTATTTATCTGTTAGGGTTGTGGGGGAAGCTGGAGCCAATCAAAACTGTCTTCAGGTGAGAATCTATCACAGGGCTAGAAAGAGACCAATAACACACCACACTCATATCTCTGGGGATTTAGAGGAGCCAGTTGACCGAATCCACATCTTTGAACTGTGGGAGGAAATTGGAGCACCCAGAGGAAACCCACAGAGGCATGAGGAGAACATGCAAACTCCACACAGAAAGACCCCCATCAGCCACAAGGTTTGAACTCAGAACCTTCTTGATCTGAGGTAACAGTGATAACCATTGCACCACAGAAAAACATAATATGTTTTTATTTTGGAGAGTAGTAAGGCAGTGGTAAGGCAATGCTTAGGTGAAGATACTGGAGTAAACCACTTACCAGAGTTATTATAGTTTTAAAATTGTCATTAGTTTTATTTCAGGGTTGTTGGAGTTTTTTTTTTTAGTTTTAGTTTGTTTTACAAGTGCATGAGTAGTTTTATTTTATTTTTTATTTTGAGCAATTGACTAGTTTTAGTTTAGTTTTGATTTAGTTTTACTGTTGGCCATAGATATCCCATAATAAATAGATAGGACACAAGCTGTATTCATCTGATACAAATAGACACAGATAGCCCATTTTATTGCATTGTTGACAAAATCAATGAAAATTGGTGTTTGAACTCTGAAATAATTCTAAGAAATAATGAAAATACATGACTAAGAGGGTTTGTGACTCTAAAATGTGTCAAACAAGCATGTCAGCAAGCATGCTGTTCATATGTTTATAGCCAACATGAAAGAAATCCATATTTGCTCAACTAAATAAGTCAATATCATGACAGGTCAGACTATGTGTCTTACCATATGTCTTTCTGAGAGAGAATTCTCTGTTGTTCCTTATAAATGTTTTATTTTTAAATGGCACCAGGTATCGCTTAATTTAAAATTATTATAAATAAATTGTCAGTTGTCATATGTCATGACCCTGTATCACCTGCACTGACTTATCATCAAGTTTTATAATTGTAGATAAGAACATTTATTTATCTATTGAACTAAATGAAAACAGAGGAATTGTCTTGATTAACCTGATGTTTGTTCATGAAATTCTAAGGAATTTTGCCCACTCACTTATGTGTCATCTTAAAGCCCCATTATGCAATAATTGGTATTTTTGGCTCCTGGGCTCCCCCTACAGTTGCTGACTGTAATTCACGTGTATGACTTTTTAATAGCCTAGATCAGGGGTCAGCAACCTTTAGTATTAAAAGAGCCATTTGCACCCGTTTCCTACCAAATTAAAAGCCACTCTAAGCTACAAAACGTATTTGACCACTAAATTGAAGGTAACATTCCATATTTCCTTAAAGGTATGCTTCATATATGAACTATTGTGTGTTGCTTTTATGAAATTGATAAACTATAAGCAGAAAACAACTGACTTTTATTTTCTATTTTTAACAATGCAAAACACCAAATTCTTTTGAACTCTGAAAGAGAAAAAAAAAAAACACACGCATTTATAATTTTTTTTTCAATTAAAATATTCAATGCAGGTGTGTTTGAGTCCTTCCCTTATTTGAGGATTTTTTTTTTTAACTTAAAAGAAATTTTCAGGCACCGACATTGTAAAATCATATAGCTGCAGCATAAAGGACAAACAAGAAATCCCAGTTTATGTTATATTGATAAATGTTAATTTCAGTTCCTTAATTTCTTCACGTGGTGTACACATGGTTAATGCAATTTCTGCACCTGAACTTCACTGCACAGCATATCTATATCAGGGTTGTAAGACGTCACTTTGATTTTCATGCAGGATTGCAAGCTCTCATCTGTGAGGCGCGAGCAGTGAAAGCAAATGAATCTGTCCGTGATGCATTAAAGGTTCTATTTGTATCAGAAACTTTTCTCTTCTTAGATTTATCCATTGCTAGCTTACTGGGATCAAAATAAGTCACTTTGTTAGGACACGTCACCCCTGGGTATCTGGCTCACCCCGCCTCGAAGCTGATGGTCACCTCAGCTATGCCTGAACTCGCTGGGAACCTTCACCGGCTCATTACAGCAGACTCAAACGAGTTCTGATAACCCAGGGGTGTGTCTTGCTAACCCCCACCACGTAGCATGCCTGTACAGCTGAGGGGTAGGTGGCAGATTAAAGGACAGCGGGGCAGGGCGACCACCACGCTACTCCGTCCTCACACCACACTTGGACGGTGCACGCAGGTCTTATGCCACCACACGGCCAATTCAAACGGCATTTCCTAACAACTTGTCTGGGGGCAACAGGTGTTGCACACAGGACGTAATGCATATTTTGATCGACAAAATATTAAAACAAGTTTTTTAATGTCACAAGAACACCTCGATCTCCAAAGATATAACTGTTACAATGAAAAAACTAAATAAATAAAATAATCAATTTATTCACATTATTTTTTTTTCCAAAATGAGCTCAGCTTCTCAAAGCCACGGGAGCCACAGCAGACGGATGAAAGAGCCGCATGTGGCTCCAGAGCCGCGGGTTGCCGACCTCTGGCCTAGATGAAAGAAAACCCCTCTGAAACAGCTTCTTTTATTTAAAGGGAACATATGAAAAACATACTTTTTCAGTGCTTGTGCATGCACATTTGGGTATCTGAAGTGCCTTCCAACCCAAAAACTCTAATAAGACAACCCACATTAGTTTCGTTTGGGCTGCCTATTTCAGAAAATGTGCTTCAAAAAAGCCATTCAGAGTTGGCTTCCTTTCCCATGTCACAAGGTGAGCTCATTGATCCTGAAAATTATACCATCCCCTCATCAGAGTATCTCCACTCATGGCTTGAGAACTGCCTATGTGAATGAATATTCATGAGGAAAGTGTTACCTGATTGGGTGGTAGAAGGAGGGGTGGAGTGAGCAGTGGTTCATTATCATTGAAAGGAACAGGCACTCAAATCAGCCATTTTGAACAGGGATGTTTAGATAGGGTCAGAAGATATTTTGACCAAAGCATTTCACAGACATTTCATTAAGACTTTCATTAAGGGAACTGTGTCAACTTGTGGAAAAGGCGTATAATATGTCACCTTTAAAGGCTGCCTTAATCCAGAAAACAACACTGTCATTTTGAATAGTATACACCATGGCAAAGGAAAGGTTATCACATAAAAGCCCAACCCCCTCATTACATTGCAGGAGTTTAATGGCAACGAAATCAGTAATATCCACAAATCTGATCATGCCTGCAAAGAAATCATCAGCTGCATTGCAAAGGAAATGCACTGCAAGTTTGTCTCCAGTGTGAAAGAAATGCAAATGGAGTACACATCACAATTGATAAAAGTACCACTCATTGGTGTCCCTGTCTAATCAGAATGAAAGATGTAATGTCAGTGGTGAGGGTGAAGTAAATAATCTTTTCCTAGATAAAGTGGAACTGACAGATGGGGTCAAAGCTGAATCCATGTATTACTCTATGATGAAGAGTCTACATAAAGCAGGAATGGATGATGAAGATGCATCTCATAAACATAACCACTAATGCAGTTACAATGTTCACAGGGAAAACCAGTGGATGAGCAATTGTCGGACTCAAAAATAACTTTCCAAACCACTTGGAGTTCTTTATTTCAAACTTATATTCACTCTACCACCAGTCAATCAGGACCATTAGATTGTTTCTGTCAGGGTACAGGCACTTACAGGTGCATTGCAAACTGTAGTCCAAAACCAAATCGAGTGGTGGAAAATGTGGTCAGGGTTGGGCGAGGGCCGGTCGATGTACAAACAGAATGTCAAAGGGCAGGCAAGTAGTTGAAGTCAGGTATAAACTTAAGTGAGAGTCAAAAGCACTAGAAGTCAGGCAGTATAATGAGAAGGCTTGGGATGATCAGGCACAGGGACACAAATCAATACTTTGCACAGAGGTGAATGTTTGCACGGCTTAAGTAGAGCAGTAATTAGACACATGATGTGGAACAAGGGCACTTCTAGTATTCAGTAGAGGCGGGGCACCATGGTGTTTGGGAGATGTAGTCCAGAGCGACCATGTTTGGATGCTGCTCATGAACTTTGACTTTCTGTGCTGTTACTAACAGTTTCAGGAAGCAGTAGCTGAGTTCAACATGTAAACATTGAAAATTGGCCAGATTTTTACCAAATGGGTTTTCAGTAGCTATAATACAGTAAAAGCTGTATAAGATTTCCTAGCACTAGCACTCCATTTCAAAGCATCCAGTGAGGACAAGTTGTACACTGATGTTAAGAGGCAAAAATACAAAGGACTTCACAAACATCTTACAAACTCAAGATTTATGAAAGCTTTGGCTGTCATGAAAGACATCCTGTGTGAACTTCTGTCTCTCAAGCTGCAGAGAAGAGAAATTACATTTGTGGATTCAAGTCTCCACATCCAACAAACCACTGATGTTTTGACAACCATGAAAACATCTGATGGGAAATCAATAAAAAAGGCTTAACAGTGTGTTTCATCAGGCCTTTTTAAAGATGTGGAGTTGACAGAAGGTAGCAGGAAAATAAACAAGCCTCGCTGTAATGTCCAGTTTCAAAGTTTCAAAATTTCAGACCTTTGTGACTCTCTTTGACAAGCTTCCAAAAACAAACATGTACCTGGTCAGATGTATAGTTGATGGTGGATGGATGGAAGGAAGGAAGGCAGGCAGGCAGGGATAGCAGTAGCAGGCCGAGTTAGCAGGCAGGTTAGCAAGAAGGGTTAGCAGGCTAACAGAAAACTCCAAACAGGGTGAGTAATCCAGTGAAGGTGCATCAAAATGTATCAAACTAAGCTAAATGTCTTCTTGTTCTTAACTTAAAGGTTCTAATATAAATTTCTAGAGGTTTCTAAAGGTAGCTTAACTTGACTTAGCTTGTAAAGAGCTATGTAGCCACCAGGTCTTCAAGCAAGTTTCTACTGTTCATCTCACTACTCTGACTCTTAAGGTCAAAGGTCACTGGTGGCCATCTTAGGTCTCAGGTACTTCAAAATAAGAGTCCAAAAACAAATCTATGTAAAATCAACAAAAAAAACTAAACTAAAGATCAAAGTTCATGTGCTCTTGTAGCACAATGCCATGTCGTACAAAACCAAATGGCTCTTACATGGCCCGCCCCTTATAGCTACTAAGGGACGTGAGCTATAACAAACTAAAAATCTATTTTAAAGAGCCATATTCAATAGGTACTATATGCAAGAATCAGTGCATGCATCTGTATGAGTGTGTGCACGTGCGCAAGTCCATGTTGGCTTAGTCAGCTGAAGTTTGCTGGCCTTCTACCAGCAGGCAAATCTTGCTGACTGGTCTTTCGAGCTGACTTGTTTTGGTTTGAAGTCGTACAGTGCGGACCAAGCCGTTTGAATCAGGAAGGGCTTCTATGACTCTGGCCAACATCCATGATCCTCGTGGTGCAGTAGCGTCTGCTACAAGCACTACGTCTCCTTGCTGGAAATTGCGCTTGACACGAGTCCACTTTTGCCTCATTTGTAAAAGGGGTAGATATTCTTGGGTCCATCGCTTCCAGAATAGATCGGCAATGCTTCCAGCGGTGCCTTGCATACGAGTCTTCCTTTGTGAATAATCCTGGAGGCAGTAAAGGCTGGACTTTCAGATTCAAAAGATGGTTAGGTGTTAATGGCTCCAAATCATTCGGATCGTCAGACAAGGTTGTGAGTGGACGACTGTTAAGAATGGCCTCAATCTCGCACATCACTGTCTGAAGGCCTTCATCATCCAGATGCTGTTGACCAGTCACAGTCTGTAGTATCCTCTTGACCATGCCAATGAGTCTCTCCCATATTCCTCCATGATGGGCACCATGGGGAGGATTAAAGGTCCATTTAACTCCCTTTTGAAGCAGACTTTGCTGTATTTGTTGCAAGTTCCAGGATTTCAATGCTTCTTTCAACTCCTTTTCGGTTGAGACGAGGTTCGTTCCATTGTCAGATCGCAACTCTGAGACTTGCCCCCTTCTGGCAATGAAGCGTCTGAATGCATGAATGCAAGAGTCAGTGTCAAGTGACTGTGCAACTTCCAGATGTATAGCTCGGCTGGTGAGACATGTGAAAATCACTCCATAGCGCTTCACAATGCTACGGCCTCGTCTTATTTCCAGCGGTCCAAAGTAATCAACCCCTACGTGGGTAAAGGGTGGTAGATCGGGGATAAGCCTATCCACAGGGAGATCTGCCATCTTCTGTTGACCAATGCTGGAATGGGCCTTTCTACATGTTGTGCAGTCACTGATTACCTTCCTGACAAGGGCATTGGCACAGGGGATCCAGTATCTCTGCCTGAGTTTGGAGAGAGTAAAATTTCTTCCACTGTGCCCAATCTCTTCATGGGTATGGTGAACTAACAGTTTGGACACATGATGCTCCTTGGGCAGAATTGCAGGATGCTTTTGTTCAGTGGGCATGGCCCTTTTTCTGAGCCGACCGCCAACTCTCAAGGTGCCAGAGTCAATGAAAGGGTCTAGCCTGTAGATGGAGCTGTTCCTGCTCACATATTGCATGCCTTTCTGCAGGCAGGATACCTCATGGGCGAAGCCTTGCTTCTGGCAATACTGTACGATAGCCATCTCTGCCTCCTCCATGTCATTGACTGAGAGCACATAAGGGTCAGTTTTCTGCTGCTTGCTCTGCCTTGTGACCATCTTGTGCCTGCGGTGTTCAAGACCTGCTTTGCGTTTGGCAAGTTGCAGAAGAGTAGATTTCAACCTGAGGAACCATGCAACAGCCTTCTTCAATTTCATCCAAGTGGAGAAATAGTTCATCAGGTAAGTAGTGGCATCGCAGCTGTCCTTTACAGCTAAGTTCACTGTGACAACTTTTCTCAGTTCAGGATCATCAGAGGAGAGGACAAGTTCAACTGGAGCATTTGGCCAGCAATGTGGCGGTTTCCTCAAGAAATCTGGGCCACTGATCCAGCTCTGATTCTTCAAGAAGGCATCAATGTGCAGGCCGCGAGAGACACAATCAGCAGGGTTCAATTTGGTGCCTATGTACTTCCACTGACACACCTCTGATGTGCTTCTGATGATGTTAAGGCGGTTGGCCACAAAGGTTTGAAATCTTCTGCTTTCGTTCTGTATGTATCTCAGAACAGTCATGCTATCTGTCCAGAACAGAGACCTTTCCAATTTCATGTGCATCTCCTCAGATAGCATCCTGTCTATACGCACTGCAATGACAGCAGCAGTGAGTTCCATCCTAGGTGTGGTCATTTGCTTCAAAGGAGCAACTCTGGCCTTTCCCATTAGAAAGGTGACATGCACAAGGTTGGTGCTACTTGTCAACCTAAGGTAAGTGACGGTGCCATACCCTATGTCGCTCGCGTCACAGAAGTGGTGCATCTGGGCTGTGGTGATGTTTCCAAAGTTGCTGGGGACAAAACAGCGACTGACCTTGAACTCCCTCACCTTTGGGAGGTCTTGCCACCATTGGTTCCAGGAGCGGACATGCATCTCTGGTAGATCCTCATCCCATCCAATGTTCTGCTTGCATAACTCCTGTAGAATGCATTTCGCAGGAAAGGTGATGGGTGCAAGGAATCCAAGTGGATCATATATGGAGCTGACCATTGAGAGAATTCCACGTCTGCTGGTTGGGCGTTCCCTTATGGATACTTGGAAGGTGAAGGTATCTTGTTGGACACACCATTGCACGCCTAGTGCTCTTTCAATCGGCAGGTCCTCGATGTCAAGGTCAAGATTCCTCACATCCTTTGCCCGGTCAGCTTCTGGTATGGATGCTAAAACAACCTTGTTGTTGCTAATCCATTTGGTCAATTTGAATCCTCTAGTGGCACAGAGTGACTTCAGCTCCCTGCAAAGCTTGATGGCTTGATTTTCTGTGTCAACAGCCTTGAGCAAGTCATCGACATAAAAGTTGCTTTGTACAGTGCTTGTTGCCTCAGCTGAGAAGCACCCTATGTGATCTTCAGCTGTCTTCCTCAGCGCGTAGCTTGCTGAGCTGGCTGAGGATGTTGCACCAAAAAGATGGACAATCATTCTGTACTCTTTCAGGGGCTGAGTGAAGTCTCCGTCTGGCCACCATAGAAAACGTAGGAAGTTCACATGAAGAGGCGCGACCTTTACTTGGTGGTACATCTTCTCTACATCTGCCATAATGGCAATTTGTCCAAGACGAAAGCGTGTCAAGATGCCAATCAAGGTGTTTGTGAGGTTTGGACCTTGGAGAAGCTCAGCATTGAGTGAGGTACCCTGGTAGCCTGCAGAGCAGTCAAATACTACTCGCAAGTTTCCCTTCTTTGGGTGGAACACGCCATGATGTGGTATGTACCACACCTTTCCATCTTGCTGAGTCAGCTGGTCCTGAGGTACGAGCTCGGCATGTCCCCTGGCTAAGACAGTTTCCATGAAGGCCTTATACTCCTTGTGGAAATCACTGCTCTTCTGGAATTTTCGTTTCAATGATGAGATTCTTTGTTCTGCTAGGTGACGGTTGTCTGGCATTGTGATGTTGTCCTTCCTGAAGGGTAATGGCAACTCGTAATGTCCATCGACCACCTTGGCAGAGCTGTCCATGATCTGCATGAATTTGCAGTCTTCCACTGACATCTGTTTCTTTTCATCATACTTCTCTGGGAAATCATGGTTATACTGCTGAATCAATAGCTCACCAAGCGTTTCAACTGAAATGCGGTGTGCATGAACGTGCCTTTGGCCTTGCTTGTCGGTGTATGCATTTTCACCATGAAGTCCATTCACCACCCAGCCAAGCAGTGTTTTCATAGCGAAGGGTCCATTATCCTTGCTATTGATAATTCTCCATGGTTCCATTAACCTTGGCGCATTTACACCGATGAGGAGGTCGATGTTTGCATCGATCGCTGGTATACGAACGTCCTGGAGGTAAGGCCATTTTCTTAGGTCTTCCTGCCTGGGAATGTGTTCCTTGCTGACAGGGATTTCCTGCTGAGTATACGTTTCTGGTAAGTTTATGAATGTCTTTGCATCCAGTGCAGCAACTTCCAGGCCCCTAACAACCAGGCTGTTCATGGCTTTGTTTTGCCCCATCGTGCGCAGAAGAATTTGTTGGTTTCTGCCCATTGCATTCAACCTTTGTCTAAGACGTTCTGTGCAAAATGTTGCAGAGCTCCCTGGGTCAAGGAATGCGTATGTCTGCACTGTATGGTTTGAGTTCTTTAGTTTCACTTGAACTGGGACAATTGAAAGAGTGCATTGTCCGTCACTACTTGCATGAGATGTCTTTGCCTTAAGTGAAACCAGCCCACTGTTCACAGTTTTTCCATCGGTCTTTGACATGTGCAAGATGGTTGGGTGGGGTTTAGAGCACACTGAGCATGTTTCCCTTTTGGGGCAGTTTCGGCTCATATGCCCTTTAGCCAGACATCCAAAACAAATTCCTTTGGCCTTAAGGAGTTCAACTCTTGCGTTGTGAGACCTCGTTTCCAGTTCTGAACATGACGCAGTCTCATGCTGACCATCACAAACAGGGCAGAGCTTTACTGGGCTAGAGCCTTGCACAGCATTCCCTGCAGTAGAATACCCTGCAATGTTGTCATCTACCACTGATATAGTTGTGGCAAAGCTGGCTCCTTTACTCTTAAGTTTGGTCCCAGAAGTGAGCTTGCTGCTGCTGGTGGTTGTTTTTGATGGTCCCTTGGATACTGACGCACCTTGAAGATTGCCGAAGATGGGGTCTTGTAGAATCCTGGCCTGCCTTTCCAGGAATTGAACAAGGTCTCCAAATGTGGCCTTTGTGCCAGCCCTTTCCCTTATGTCAAAGGCATGTGTTCTCCATTTTTCACGGATCTTGTATGGAAGCTTTGCAACAAGAAGTCTCAGATTTGAAGGAAGATTGAGTTCGTCCATGTACCGGAGGGTGCGCATCAGATTGAAGCAGCTCCAAAGAAATAGAGCATAGCTCTGCAGTGCGTCACCGTTGTCTGGTGGAATGTTCATCCAGTTTAAGGCTTTGTCTATGTAGGCGGATGTGAGTTTAAACTCATCCCCAAAGTGGACCTCTAGCAGCCTCTTTGCTTCCCTGTAACCTCTATTAGGATCCATGTGAAGGCAACTCCTAACCAACTCCTGTGGCTGGCCGGAAGTGAACTGCTCAAGGTAATAAAGCCTGTCTTTATTACTGGTTGTGTTGCCTTCAACGCGGTGTTCAAAGGCTTGCAGGAATGGTCTGTAGTTCAAAGGCTCTCCATTGAATACAGTGAGATCTCTTGTCGGAAGTGAACTCATCCTCTGCTGTTGTACAAGGAGAGTGGCTATGTCAGCTGTATTGTTGCTGTTGTTGACTGGCAATGAAGGTATGGGTGGACGGGAAGCATTTGTTGTGGCTTGAGTGTGCTGTTGTGGCCGTGTTGCTTGTACATGCATGTCGGGCCTCCTTTGCTTTACGTCCGGCACTAGGACTCGTTGCAGTGGTGTTTTCGGGACAACAGAAATCCTGGCATACCCCACAGGGGAAAGTTCTGGCTGATGTTCTTCCTTGACGTTCTGGTAATGACTGTCCAGATAGTCGTTCATGCCATCTCCTGGGGTATCAGAAAGTTCTAGTGGTGTACGTTTAGGGGTAGGTTCAACAACAACATTCTGCAAAACATGAATTTTGGCATCTGATGCTGCCATTTCTGTTTCAATGTCCATTTTTTCTATGTCCATTTCAATTTCTGTTTTCCTTTGCAGCAATTCATGTTTTTTCTCCAGTGCATCACGCCGTTTTTCAAGGGTCATTTCTGTTTCAATGTCAAGTTTTTCCATGTCCATTTCAACTTCTATTTTCCTTCGCAGCAATTCATGTTTTTTGTCAAGTGTGTCACGTTTCTTTTCAAGGGCTGCCCTATCAGCTTCAGCTTTTGCTCGGGCAGAAGCGACTGATGATGTTCTAGAGATGACACTACCAGAACGGCCATGTCCTTTCCTTGCTGACACATTGGACACACTGTCCAGGGGTGTAACTTCGGGCTGTGTTTCGCCTTGAGCGCCCTTCCACGTGTCAACTCCTTTCAAGAAGGTCTCAAACGTTTGCATTTTATTTGCATACCAATCATCATCAGTGTTCTTCTCATCCCCCTCAAGTAGCACTTGAACTGATTGATGACTGCTTTCGAATTCAACAAATGCTTCATACAACTTTTCAAGTCCTGCATTAACACCTTCAATGTTTCCACTATTTATGAATTCTTGTATTTCATTTGTTCGGCGTGTACAAACACCAAGTTTTCCTCTGCGTGTTTGGCAGAGTGCCTTAAGATTTTCATCGGCCATTTTCCAAGTTCAATAAACAAAAAAGATATTCAAATGTGATGAAGGCTGAATTCTCTTAAGTCCACAAAAAAGAACAGTTGTGTCTTGCTTTCCTTGTTAAAAGAAAAATGTGTTTGCTCCAGTAGCAATTCCACTTTAAGTCAGTAGGATACTCCAGTAGTCATCCATCCACTTCATTTAAAGACATGGAGCCTCGGAATTGCAGTCAGCTCTGTGTATTTAGAATCGCGGAAATGGTTTTGAGACTGATAGACTTCCTGCTGTCATTCACTCAGACCGCTATCTATATGAATCATTTTAATCGTAAAAATTACTATTTTAGATTTATTGTTAATGCTTAAAACTATTCCTGTGCCATTCTTGAGGTCTCAAGGCATTTATAAACTAAAAGTGAGGCCATGGTTCTGCGTATATGCTTTAAAGTGCTAGTCTTATGAAAATGACATCACCCCTAGAAATTATACCTTTATAAAACTAGACGTTAAATAGTTTACGGTTGAAATTGTATTTAAATATGAGACCGGGAACATTGTTTGTTTTGTTTAACTGGTAAAGTTTGGCTCTTTGAGTCCACCTTTACACGAATGCATTCCTGGTAAGTTACTGTTAATTCAAAGGAAGTGACATCATATGCGCAACGCTTGGAAGTTTGTGGCATTTCTGGCTTTGTCTGTTTTGCAAAGTGTAGCATGTTTTTAACAGTTAAAAAAAATCCAAAACATAATTAAAACCAAAGCATGCCTCCTAGGAGGTGTGTCGTTCAAGGCTGTTCAAGTGTAGCCGATTTTAAGAATGAATGAATGAATGAAACGGAATGTTGACCCATTATAGCCCAAAGTCAATAGGACACTTGCGGAGTGAATGGGTTTGATTTGTACAGGCGGGATGGTTTGGTGTCTGCTCCATACATTTTGAAAAAGATAAGTTTGTGAGCCACATTCACATAGAAGGATTTGAGCGATGTTTGTCTGGTATGCAGAGTAGTTCATACGATCTGGAAACAGAAGTCAGAAGCGCCATCCCAAAGAGCTTACTGCCACACAGAAAGGGTCAAGCTTGTGTTGGGCACTTTGAATTTTAGTGCTGGAGCCGCCAGAAGTGGGTGATGCGTTGTGCCATATGCATTGTGTGCAGTGAGTTCATAGCAGCCAGGAATTTATAAGGGTTCATCTCCAAAACTAAGTTGCTCATAAAACTACAGCCTTTTCTGGTTCTAACAGTACCAATTAGGACCATATAGACACTTTCTATTTTGTGTTACAACGTGGGGGGGGAAGGATTTCAGTGCCCAATTACTATTATTGAGTTTTACTAAAATCACTGTATCTCTGCAACCATCAAATATTTTTTCAACTCCACTCTCTCATTCAAGTACTTTTGCAACTCTCATTCCAGACTTTTAAAGACAGCCATTGTAATCAAGTTACACCTCTTTTTCTTCTAATTTACAGTGTGGTCACTGCCTAACTCTGAAATCAGATAAGAAAGCTCTGCGGTCCAAAATTAAAAGGCTGCAGCATAAAATAAAAGGAAACACAAATACAAGTCAATCAGAGCAACTGGGTCAATACATCTAAAATTATGGTTGATTTTTCTAGTAACTGTTTCAGCAGGCACATATGCAGGTTTGATTTCTTTATTTATGCTATATTTTATTTCCTTTATTTAATCTGACTTCAAATCCATTGCATTCCTAAGAATGTAATGAATCTAGTGTGCCTAAAACAGCACTCAATATTCCCTACTGTAGGCACCTAAAATAAAATTATTAAAATTATAAAATATTATGATGACACTTGTGTACCATCCCCTTGTAGCTTTTGTTGTCCTTTTCAAAAGAGTCAGCATCAAGAACGCATGTCATTGCAGAGAATATTAGCGTCATTGTGGACACAGAAGGCAGCAGTGGCGTGTATGACACCACACATGCAGCACCGCTGACCTATAAATCGCTGTGATCTAATAATGGCGGACAAGCTTTGTGTCTTTAGGAACAGAATTCAAACACACAAGTTTTTCAAGCCATTTTTTAAAATTATCAGTGAACTTAACCTATTTGAATATATCACACAGAAAACCCTGGATTTTATTATGTCATTTTCGTAAAACTAACACTTTAATACACCATGTCTTCATGGTGCTCACTTTGTGTACAGGGTCAGTGTCATGCTGGAACAGGTTTGCGCCTCTTAAGGTGTAGTTAGACTTCACTTTCGCCATGCAGCAGTGTTCACATACTTTCTTGTAGATACCTTTACTTTTGGAGGCATCTACGAGATGGTACGTCCGATCCAAACCATCCCGATCTGTCAGATTTCCAAGTTGAACTGTAATGATCAGCGGTTTCATATGCAAGTTGATGCGATTTTGTTGTCGTGATCTGCATCTCAAATCAAAGACCTTCACTGTAAATGGAACAATATGTCCTCATCTAGAAAAATCTTGAAGACTCTGCACAAAACAGGCCGTTTAAGAGGTTTTTAATATTCAGACGTGAACTGTAATAGGGAACCTGTTGGTGTTTGTACTTGATATTCATAACAGTCTTAGAATAGGAGTGCTATTTAAGGACAGGTTTGAGTTAAAAGTGCTTTTTGTTATTATTGACTTCTTCCATACCTGTGTAAGGTGGTGGCTGTGAAAATGAAGTGGTTCTGGATTTCACTGGAACATATTGTAGTTTGATGCTGCTTCCTTTTACTCGTGTTGTTGAAAGGCCTGTTAGCAGTTTGTCAAACACTAAACAGAGCAGACTACTGAAAGAAAAAAAAACCCATGAAGATGGAGGGAGAAACAAATATGGGTAAGTACTTGTTTTTGCCCAGTCTAAGTGACTGTGTGCTTTGAAATTGGAGTGTTTGCAGTGATGCTGCAGGCTCTGCCTTCTCTCTAACAACAAGTGCAATAAGCAGAAAGAATGAAGAAAATAAAACGCGTCTTGTGGTTAGAGAAACCGATGTCTTTAAAAAGCATCAGCAGTCTGATCTTTGCACCCCCCCCCCTTCCTGTTTTGTTTACCAGCATGGTTTCTGTGGTAAGATGGCTATTTTACGCAATGTGTACAGATGGATCGGCCTTTTGCAAGTCCACAAAAAGCCTCTCATTCAGTCGCCTCATTACCAGGAT
Organism: Cathorops multiradiatus; assembly: GCA_027575975.1. Taxonomy (NCBI): domain Eukaryota; kingdom Metazoa; phylum Chordata; class Actinopteri; order Siluriformes; family Ariidae; genus Cathorops; species Cathorops multiradiatus. The sequence goes on from JAPEKM010000025.1 coordinate 42,927, forward strand.
TAAGCTCCTTTTCCTCTTTGTAGAGATGCTCCTTCTGTAGCTGGAGAAATCCCTTTTTTTCCCTCAAGTTAGCCAGCATATGGCAGCAGCAGACCCAATCTCTGCAGGCCCCCTTTTGTCTATCCTGTTATTGTTGCAGGAACGTAATGACAGTTGTAGGCCGTAGATGGGGTGGAGGGGTTAGTTTACCCCAGGGGAGAGTGTGTGTGTGTGTGTGTGTGTGTGTGTGTGTGTGTGTGTGTGTGTGTGTGTGTGTGTGTGTGTGTGTGAGAGA
>JAPEKM010000025.1:1166625-1176820 GCA_027575975.1 Cathorops multiradiatus
GAGATTTGTAAATTATTGCATTCCGTTTTTATTTACAATTTGTTCTTTGTCCCAACTTTTTTGGAATCGGGGTTGTAGTAACTCGCTAACAAAAATTTGACAAAACGACGACCAAGTTTTCTGCAGAGTGACGAGTTCTTTCAAACAAAAACAATTGGAAAGGAAACCCATGGAGAACTGACGGAGGAGATGCAATGTAACTGAGTTGTGGACGACGGACGCCACGCCATGGCAACAGCTCATCAGTCTTACAGCCAGATGAGCTAAACATTTCTTGGGTCATTTTAAAATCAATATTTGAATTGGAGCAGAAACATTGTTCGCCCTATCATATGGCGATCATTAGTTCCAGTGAAAGGAAATTGTAATGCTACAGCTTACGAAGCCATTCTATACAACTGTGTGCTTCAAACTTTGTGGCAACCGTTTGGGGAAGAGCCACATATGGATGTGATGGACAGTTTGAGATGAACTGGTCTGTAACAAAACAAATCTGTGCATAGAATGAGTCCAGAAACAGTCTTGGGTACAGACGTGAGTGTTTGGCCCATGCGTGAAAATGCCCGGAGACAGTCAGACCACTCAAGAGTGATGGAACACAGAGGTTCATGTTGTGAAAACAAGTTCTAAGATGTTCAACATGGCCATCATTTCACAATACAGTCCTTGCTTTACTTCATGTTATTTTCCAGCACAATATGACCATGATGTCATGGCAAAGCAAAGTTCAACTGAGGAAGACGGAGCGCCAACCCTGGGGGGAAACGTGGCGTGGCATGGTGGGGAGGAGGGACAACGTTCCACTGAAACATATGGTGTAGATCAAGACACCAGCCAGGAAATATGCTGTTCAACAAGTATTAATTACAGCATAATAAATTATTTATAAACCAAATAAAACCTTGAGCAATGTTTTCTATTTGTTAACAAGACTTTGGATGTGTATGTGGGGGGGATCGCCTGTTACAACATGCAGCTGTTGTAGGCAAGTAGCGCTCTCTGTTTCACATGACTTTCATTAGTTCTCGTCAGCCTACCTTCGTGTTGTCCAGCATTCTGTCTCACTCGTCCTGTCTCTAATCCTTCTCCGAACAAAAAGAAGACCTTGTTCATTACCGTGGCTTGGAAATCTGCAACTCTGTCTCTAGTTCTGAGGTCTGTACAGGGCGACAAAGATAGCAGACCGGCTCGGGACGTCAAGACATCTAATGAGAGAACCATTCTCCATAGGTCAAAGAGAAAGGTCACTTCTCACCAGTCTGACCTTCCTCAGCAAAATCCAGATAATAAGACAAATGCATATGAGCCAGTCAGGGTTTTTAGCAGCGCTTCCCCTGGGAAAGTGAGCTGTCGTGGACGGATCTGGCACTTGAGAGAGTGAGCTGAGTGCACTAGATTGAGTCATGGAGAAAAAGTGGATGAGAATTATTTACATTGATTAAGCATCATTATGTCCTATTGAGGACCGAGTGTCAACATCTCTATTGACTCACAGAGACGGAACAGGGCCAGGAGAAATGGATTTTTTTAAATAGAGAAAACACACACACACACACACACACACACACACACACACACTTGAACAATTAACCCCAAAGCTTTCTTTATCCCGAGATGTATAATTGCACATACACTGTCCATCAATAGGTTTAACTTCCTATATTAACAGTTTATAACTGAGATATACACTCACTAGTTACTTTAATAGGAACTTGTTCTCAATCCTAAGATTCCTGTTCTTGGCTGCAGGACCGGAACCCGAAGTGGTCTTCTGCTGTTGCATGCTGTGATGCTTTTCTGTTCGCCACGGCTGTAAAGAGTTGCTATGAGTTACTGTATCCTTCCTGGCAGCTCGAACCACAAATTTGTCCATTTTCCTCTGACCTCTCTCATCAACAAGGCGTTTGTTTCCACCCACAGAACTGTCTCTCGCTCACTATGTTTTTTGTTTTTCGCACTATTCCATGTAAACTCTAGAGATTGTTTGTTGTGTGTGGAAACCCCCAGAGATCAGCCATTTCTGAAATACTCAAACCAGTCCATCTGGCTCAAACCAACACCCACAGTGCCACAGTGAAAGAAAGTCACACTTTGATATCACAGTTTTTCCCCATTCTGATGTTTGAAGTGAACATTAACTGAAGCTCTTGATTTGTATCTGCATGACTGTATGCATTGTGCTGCTGTCAAGGGATCGGCTGATTAGAGAACTGCATCAAACAGCAGGCGGATGCATGGGTGTTCCTAATAAAGTGGCCGGTGTGTGTATAATAGCATGTAAAATAATCATATCTAATCCTCATATCATTCAAGTAGTCTTTTCTCTAGATACTGGTCAGAACGTAAATCAATTTTATTCCGGAGTACATCTTTAATAAAAATCATCAGCTATTATTAAAGTTATCAACGTGAAAAATGTCAGTGTACAATCAAAGCACATTTCATCTTAACCTAATTCTATGGACAGCGTTCTTGTGATAAACTCCGGATTCACTGCAGCCGTGACCAGGAGAAAGAGGTAACTGAACAAATTCACTGTGGACCCGGTGTATAGGAGAAAATCTTCAACTGAAATGGGGACAGTAAGCAGAAACACAAATGGCGTACACACGTTTAAAAATGAAAACATTTATTTTCCAGTTTAAAGACGATACAGCACACAAATACAAAAATAAAATACGAAATCCATAAACTCGATTCTAGAAAACTAGTGATAGTGCTGTCACAGCAGAAATACACAGGACACAGCAAGTGCAATATCATTACTGTAAACACAGTAGGTGACTTCTGCTTATTATTTCAAACGGACAGATAAAAAAAAAAAAAGTGTCAGAATCACAAAAACACGGTTCCCTTTGTCAGCTCAGTTCTATATATCTGAATAAGTACAACCCTGATTCCAAAAAAGCTAGGATGCTGTGTAAACTGTAAATAAAAACAGAACATGATAATTTGCAAATCATGGAAACCCTATATTTCATTGCAAATAGTACAAAGACAACATATCAAATGTTGAAACTGAAAATGTTTTATTGATTTTTTTTTTTAATGTATGCTCATTTTGAATTGGATTTCAGCAACACCATTTCAAAGAAATTTGGGATGGGGGCATGTTTAGGCCAAAAAAATAGTGTATTTCAGTTAACATGAAATACTAAAATAGGGTCGGTAGGTAGGAAAAAGTTTTTTTTTCCTTAAATTTTTTTATTTTGTTCGAAAAAAATTAACACAAACACCTTACAAAATAGTATTTTGGAACAGAATCCTTTATACCACACATCATAATAAAATAAAAATGTTTTCAATCTTTAAACGAATAAAAAATATCACGAGAGTTCGAGTTATGATCAGTGTTGCCAGATACTGCAGACATTTTCCAGCCCAAAATGTGTTGAAAACCCGCCAAAATGCACTTAAAACTGCCCAATTGGGCGGAAAACCGCCCAATTTGGCAACACTGGTTATGATGTTCTGCGCAAGATGGCTGCGCCCATGTTTATGCAGGGTGGCTGATAGAAGCGGCGAAACATTTTACTTTTTATCGTTTCTTTCACAACTTGAATGCGTTGAAACAAAGAATTATGACAAACTAACGCCGCTTACACTAAAATATCGAGGGAAATTTGTAATAAAAACTTTATGGTCGGCAATTTTGCCGTGGAAATTCTCGATCGGTCGGGTTCCCGGAAACACCCTTTTTTTTTTTTTGGCCTAACAGGAGGACATGTGGGCTGTCCCATGACAGTTAGGAATTCTGGTCTCTCGTGTGTTCACGTTCAGTGAATTGACTTATTTGTGAACTTTGATTGCTGTTTAGCTAGAGAAATCACTTTTTAAATTTTTTTTTTAATTTTTAGTAGACTCTGGTACCAATGAGTCAAAAATCATAACGTGACGTGTACAAATGTAATTTTGGACGACTGAAGCCTTCGTGCAAACACCCCGAAAATTACTGAGAGTGTGAAAGCACACCAGGGACCCACAGTTAAAGGTGAACCCTCACTCACCTTTGAGAAGTGTTTTCTCTCCACTTCGTGGGCCGTTCTCCTGCATCTGATCTTTATCAAAGCTCATGGCCACTGCCGTCACCGCCACCTGACACACAGAACACATGATAAACGTGCACGGCAGAGACCACATTCATTAACCTGCTACTGTTCCATGGAACAAGCGAACAGTCTGCGAAGATTAGCTCAAAAAGTACAAACTCGCATCCTTTCTTAAAAATGTACTTTACATTTGACTGATGCTTTAAACACAAAGCCGCTTATAATGGAGACGGGATGCAAGTGAAGGTGACGGGGCACACTCGGGGGATCTGAACCCACAACCTTTCTTTCAGTAGCCTTGACCGCTTCAAGGAGTGCGTCGTTACCTGGATGAGTTCATCCTCGGGCACAGCGACGGTGAAGTTCACATGGCAGAGACAGCAGGGCACCATGGAGCGCAGTTTGAAGTACAGACTCTATATAAAACACACACACTTTAAAATAACCCAGTATGGCAGCACAGTCCGCTATGAGTGCACGATCACACAGTGGGAACACAAGGAGAGAGAGAGAGAGAGAGACAGAGAGAGAGAGAGACAGGTCTCACCTTGAGCAGGTTCTCACATAGATCACTGAAGATCTTATTCAGGCCCTGATTGGTCAAATTTGCATTGCTGAGTCGGAACACCCTCACAGACGTAAACATCTGGAAATGATTCAGACCGATCCTGTTATAAACAGCTTCTCATTAAACGTGCATCGAGACGTTAGGAAGAAACCTGCCGCACCTGTAACCCTGAAGTCCAGTTATAAATCCCAGGCATGTTCTCAGTGTTGCAGCTGTAGAACCCTAACAAGGAGGAACACGGAAACATGGACATAAACCCAAAGGATGTAAAGCAGCGGAGCTGCAGTAGAGCGTGCTGTGCAGATGTGGATCACACAGAGTCGAAGAAAACGGAAATGTGAGATTACTCTAAAACAGTCACGTCTGCAGTAAAATGTCCTCCGTGTGATTTTTTTTTGCGGAATGCAGTGACACTTTCACTTCCTGTGGTTTTATATAAACGCTTTGATATAAACACAGTGATGTCTCTGTGGCACAAGAACATTACAGTGTAAACTCATGAATATCCACGTGCATCTGAATAATAAACATTTAAAGATGTTTAAAAGGAGAAGAGGAGGGAGGGGCACCTGACGGTGTCGGGGCATCGGTCAGGAGGGAATGGATGTCTTCAAAAGCGTCTGTATCATCGATCTGAGTCAGGAATTATACAAACATTATCATGAATAACCGTCAGAACACACCATAAATATGACGACACCAACAAGGACAGAAACTAATTACTGACTGTCTGATCGTATCACTGACTGTAGGACCGTCTCACTGACCGTCTCATGGACGGTGTCATTGACTGTCTCACTGACCGTCTGATCATCAGTCTGACCGTCTGATCGTCAGTCTGACCGTCTCATGAACTGTCTCACTGACCATCTGATCATCAGTCTGACCAGCTCACTGACTGTCTGATCGTCAGTCTGACCGTCTCACTGCCCGTCTGATTGTCAGTCTGACCGTCTCACTGCCCGTCTGATTGTCAGTCTGACCGTCTCACTGACCGTCTGATCGTCAGTCTGACCGTCTCACTGACCGTCTGATCGTCAGTCTGACCGTCTCATTGACCGTCTGATCGTCAGTCTGACCGTCTCATTGACCGTCTGATCGTCAGTCTGACCGTCTCACTGTCAGTCTGACCGTCTCACGGACTGTTTCGTTGACCGTCTGACCATCTCGCTGACCATCTGATCGTCAGTCTGACCGTCTCGCTGACCATCTGATCGTCAATCTGACTGTCTCACGGACTGTTTCACTGACTTTGTCTGTTCTTCTTCTTGACTGACTGACACTGTCCAACTTCCTCTCTGATCATCTCTCTGTCTGTCTGACCATCAACCTGTCTGAATGCATCACTGGCCATCTTACTGACTAACTCTCTCAATGTCTGTCTGTCTCACCTCCAGAACAAAAGCATCCTTCTTCCCGTGAGACAGGTCTAACTCTGACACTTCGTCTGAGCTCTCCGAGTGCGAGCGAAAGAGGCGGGATCTCTGCCGGGGCTCAGGGATCGGTGAGCCAATCAGCTCCTCAACAAACTCCTACATAAAGACACGAGCCATTCAGAGAAGACTCCGTTGTGTGTGTGTGTGTGTGTGTGTGTGTGTGTGTGTGTGTAAAAGAGAGAGGGAGAACGTACCGGGGGGTGAATCTCGTACAGCTCTTTGTTTTTGGCAATAGTATCATTAATTTTTTTCTGCATGTTTGAGAGATGTTGTTCGTATGTGATGTCACTGGGGGTCTTTCCCGCGATCTGGATTCCTCCTGGACTCGGAAGCGCTGTCAGATACACACCTGTCGCTGACTACAACACACACATGTACACCATCAAACAGGATGATATGATTATATGTCAAATAATAACTGAACTGGAGCCCATGCTATACAGCAGAGTGGGTTTTCTCGCTCGTTATACGCAAATTACTCAAATTATACAGATGCAAATTATACAATCAGGCTGTGTGTAGTTCAGTTTTATGTTTTGATATAAACAGCATGCTGAAGTCATGTTCGATATGCAACGCCCACAACGACCTCACAGACATGAGTGTAAGGTTGACCCAAAGACGGACGAGCGCGTGTTGGCGCTGCACTCACAGCCAGGCCGAGCAGCATGTTCTCGCCCACGCTGATCTGGATGCGCAGGCCGAACAGAGCGTTCATGCTGCGCAGCTTCAGCTTGTTCATCAGCTGGGTGTGCAGCTCGTACTCCAGGAATGGCAGCAGGTTACTTATAGCCATGGCGTTTCCCTCGCCCTGAGCCTTCTTCTTCGTGCGACACAGCCTGAAGGCGGAGACAGGGTTTCACCAAAAACAACCTCATTAACATGACCAAGAGTGACCTTTACTGTGAGCATATATGGACATATAAATCCAAGCCTGAGTGATTTCTTAATTCAGATATACTGAAAACAATTAACACTGCATTGCTCCACCCACTAAAACCTGGAACTATGATTGCAACCAATTAACACTCGACTCGCAACCAGCTGAGATTCCATAGCAACCACTTATTTACACCCTAACAAACATTTGTGGTTATATTAAAACCTCCTAGAAACACATGGCAACCACCGGGAACCCCATAAGAGCCGCTGAGCAAGACGTCAGTAACCATCTGGAGGGACACAGCAGCCACCTAGCAACACCCTAGCAACCAACTAAGCTAGCATGGCATAGTAACCAACTAACAACACCCAAGCAAACAAATGCAGGATTATAGCATCCACCTAGCAACTAAGTGCATCACAGCAACCACCCAGTAACAGCTTATCAACCGATTCTCAAAACTCTCTCTCTCTCTCTCTGTCTCTCTCTCTCTCTCTCTCTCTCTCTCTCTCTAAAACAATGTTTACAGAGCAAGAAACAGAAGTTTTCAAACATGTAATATATGTCAGATCAAAGATGATGCTGATTACAGAGTCATAGTGTGTGTGTGTGTGTGTGTGTGTGTGTTGCACCTGGCCTGTATAAGGCAGCCTTTGCCGGTGACGTGGGCTTCAGACGGCACGTCTATCGTGGTGAAGAGCACATCAGGGACTTTATGGCGGCGGCAGCAGTGACAGTACGTGAGCTGAGCTGGAAACGGCATGTTCAACTCATCATACGGGATGTGACAAAACCCACAGGCAGGAGGAACAACATCATCAAACCTGACACACACACACACACACACACACACACACACACACAATTAATCACACACCTCAGTGACCTCACTGTCCTTATTTAATTAATATATTTATAATTAAGTGTTTAAATGAATTACACTGTATCCTTGCATACACATTTAATGTACATTAAATTGTTATATATTTTATTTAATTATATTCATGATACAAAGTCATTAATCTAATTATATTTCAGTTAATTTAAATAACTCACAAATGACTACAATAATCGCGTGCACACACACACACACACACCCACCCACCCACCCCCTTGTCCTGCCTGATTTTAAATGTGTTAGTGTGTGTGTGTGTGTGTGTGTGTGTGTGTGTGTGTGTGTAGTCCACCCTCCCACACACACCAGCCTCATTAGTAAAGTTTTAGTGAGGTTAGGAGTCCGTCAGCGTGGGTCATGTGATTAACCTACCCTAACGAGGCTGAACTACCCATCTCACCCTCGCCCCTCTCTGTGCCGTGTTGCCGTGACAACCTGTGCTCGGTGTCCAGCGTGCCATCCTGCATGAAGCGGGAGCTGAGGATCGCTGCGGTGCCCGACGCCGACAGAATACACACCTCCTCGCTACACACACACACACACACACACACACACACACACACACACACACACACACACACAATAAATAAATATAATCAAAAGTCAGTTAAGGCTCTAAATAAACAATGATAAATGTAATAAAAAATAGCAAAAAGATATGTACCTCATGATTAACAACATGCTTAATTCAATAATAAATAAATAAAACACCACTTCATTTTCTCGGCTTTTTAATTCTATTCTGATTTATAAATTTAATATTTTAAAAAAAAAATCACTTTAAAAAAATTTTTCCCCCCTTCCATTTTTTTCCTGGATGATAAATGACGGCGTGTAGTGCACGATGCTCGGTCTGTACTACCTTTACGTCATTTCTTTTGTAGTGAGATTGTAGACTTTAGAATTTTGAAGGTTTAAATACATTTTTTAAAAATCATGAAATATGATATGAAGATGTTTATATGGACACTGAGCCACCCGAGAAATGCAACTATAACACATTAAGTTATTTTAAGAAAGGAGAGAGATTGAGTGAGAGGGAGGGTGTGTGTGTGTTTGTGCATGTGTGTGTGTTTGTGCGTGTGTGTGTGTGTTTTACCAGATGCTGGTCGACTCGCTGTATCCCACCACTGCATGGCAGCCCAGAGCTTTAGCGTGAGACTTTATCTCCTGTCGAATCTCCTCCCACCAGGCGTCTCGCGTCTCCGGTTCGTCTAAAACACACATGAGCACAAACTCAAACACCTGCTTGATACACGAGGGACACATTTCTCACTTACACACACACACACACACACACACACACACACACACACACACTGTTTGAGAATGAGGGCTTTTATTTATTTACATCTTTTTTAAACATATGCTCTTGAGAGCAAGCAAATTAACCCCAACAGGCCAGGAGGAGAACGCAGCTCACAATGATGACGACGATGATGATGACGATGATGAAGGTGTGATTGTTAGCTTGTCACCATCAAATCCTGCTCATCCTCTAAGGTCAGGGATGAGCGCAACAACCACATGATCAAACATTCCCATTAAACACAGCTTCATAAAACATGCATTCAACATTTCTAATGGAAAATCTCCGCCCCTTTTCTGGATTCCACCAATGGCAGATGAGTAAATGGGGGGGGGGGGGGGAACAATACTTAAAACAGTAAACAAAAAATAAGATGAGTGCAGGTTAGACAAAAGATGTTTTATTAATCATGTTTTTTTTTTAAATGTGTATAATTAACATTACATGAATTAAATATTCAAATGAGCTGTAACGCGTCCGCTTCAGGTTACGACACCTTGATATCTTTGCACAGGTTTTTGGTCATTCTTTGGCTGAGATGTTTGAGGAATGAAAGGAATTCAGCGTTCAGCTCTCGGCTCGTCTCAGCTTGTCTGCGTTTCGACTGAAGAACAGAAAAGTGTTTTTTTTTTAAATGCACACTGCTGTGGGCCTTTACTTATGATCCAAACTTAATTCATTCTATTCTATTTTATTTACATAAAATTATTTCTGCTTTTTTAATGCACAAGAAACAACTAAAAATGCCCTCTGAACATCTCTACACCTTTAACAGATTTCATAAATATGCTAAAATATTTCTATAATATCGCTAGCATTCACTACCATCGTCAGTCAGATATCGAACTCGCTCACGTCCGAGACAAAAGTTAGATTTCAGGATCAGAGCCTCGAATTACCGTGCGTTCACACCAAAAGCGACTTGAGCAACCGAGGCGACCAGCTGCCATTCATTTTCAAATGTACACCGGCGACGAGGGGCGACCGGCGGCGGTGAACGACGCGATGCGAGCGACACGATGACGAGTGACACGACGCGATGCGAGCGATGAGAA
>JAPEKM010000025.1:8227514-8246290 GCA_027575975.1 Cathorops multiradiatus
CGAGAAAGTTTCTACACTTCACGTTCGTGGAAAAGTTTCCCTCCTCCTCTGTGGTTTTATTGACGTACGTTTACAAGTTTGTTGTTATTCATGGCAAAGTGCTGCAAGCTGAAGATATGTTTTGTTTGTGTATGTATGGACAGTATGTATATACAGTACTGTACAAAAAGTTTAGGCACTCAATTTATTAAATACGAACTTTGTTAAATATTGTTATTTGATGACGTATAAATTATCGAGACAGTACAAATCATTTTAGTTGGTTAACATTACTTTTCCAGAACAAAATAAAATGTCACCTAATAATGTCTGGATATTATTAAAGAAAGCAGTATATTATATAAGAATAACTTATCAGACAAAAAAAAGAACAGAGAAGGCTGCTGGATTTTGGTTGAAAATAACAAGCAAGTGTCAAAATTCAAACTCAAAGTCAAAATTAAATCCTTCAGAAGAATTGTGGCTGGTTCTGCAAGATGATACATAAAGATTAGAGAAGCTAATTTCTATTACTAAATTCCATGTGAAGTGAGAATTGTTTTCATGATCTGAAAGGTTTCTCCATGAAAAATACTACAAAGAGCAGGAAACTGTCATCAATGAAACAAAATCAGTATTTCGTGTCATGAGACTTTGTAATGAAAAACAACAATAGTCGTCTCAGGTACAGTGAGTGCAGTTTTATAAGGAAATGAGGTTTAGGTTTGACTGCTTTTATTCGTGCCATACATACATTGTTCTGTTTAATTTTGTGCTGGAAAATAAATGAAATCTAACAAGTTTTTGCACTGACTTGATAATGTAGAATTGGGTGGCACGGTGGTGTAGTGGTTAGCACTGTTGCCTCACAGCAAGAAGGTTCTGGGTTTCTGGGTCTATGGGGGGCTTTCTGTGTGGAGTCTTCATTTTGTCTGCGTGGGTTTCCTCCATGTGCTCCGATTTCCCCCACAGTCCAAAGACATGCAGGTTAAGTTGATTGGACACTCTAAATTGACCATGAGGGTGAATGGTTGTTTGTCTCTATGTGTCAGCCCTGTGATCATCTGGCGACTAGTCCAGGGTATACCTCCCCTTTAGTCAGCTAGTATAGGCTCCAGCTTGCCCACAACCCTGCACAGGATAAGCGGTGATGGATAATTATGTAGAAGTCATAAAATCAAAACATATAACTAAGGTTGACCTAAAAAAAGAGGGGAACAAAGCTTTTGCACGATACTGTATTGACTTTCTTGCATGTTTCCTGTTCAAGTGGGATTTCTACAACATGCTTGATATCTTCATTTTCTCCTCAGAGCTGGAGTACCACTTCATCCTATAAGGAACTAAAGAAAATCACAAGCACACAGACCACAACCTCGAGTTTGACATGCTTATCTTTCGAAATTTCAAATCCAGTCAGTATGCCTGTAAGTAAACCGGTACATTACATGGACTAGAAAGACACAAAAAGTCTGAAGGAACTTTTTAAACTCCAACAACTTACTTTATAATAATGTTCAAATATTTATTATGACCGTTATGTCTTGGAATATTTGCTCTTACTTGCCATGATCGATAGCTGATAGTGCTAATTGTGCACATAATTTGTTGTGTCTCCAGCAACTTCCGTATGTGGGCAAAATCCCAGCAGGGTTGAAACAAGACATGGCTATATTCTTACAGGGGACTGTTCATGGAGATGCAAAGAGGTACACTTCTAAAGCCCTTGGAATAATAATGAAGAGAACTCCATATGTAACTAGTACAGTTGGAAAAGCTTGCATAATTAAATTCAGGGATTTCTTTTTACACTGGAGTCCATGAGAATTAATCGGTTTCTGACAGATATTTGTCACACTTTTCTTTTTCTCTTCCAGCTTTGCAATAAATTTCCAAACGGGCCCATCTGATAGTGATGACATCGCTTTTCACTACAACCCTCGCATTGGTAGTAAAACAGCCCTAAACAGCTTCAGAAATGGAAGCTGGGAGACGGAGGAAAAGGTACCTGATGAACCCTTCACCACGGGAGGAGTCTTCCAAATTTTTATTGCCATCAATTCAAATGGCTATGAGGTATGTTTTATACCTACTGCCAACTTTGTTAGAGGAGGTTATGTTTACAACTTTGTTTTTTGTTTATTTTTGTTTGTCTGTCTTATTTTTCCCAATGTAACTCAAAAATCAGATTTTAATGGAATTTTAAGGAAAATTGGTCCATGGGCCAAACAACAATTGAATCGATTTTAATGTAAATCTTTATACAGCATTCAGAATTTTTGTTTGTTTATTTGTTTTTTTGTTCCCAGTGTAATTCAAAAAGTACTGAACAAATTTTGATTAATTTTGGTGGACAGCTTTTGTATAATCCTAGGTTCAACTCATTTGATTTTGATATTTATAAGATGTTGTGTTGCAGAGTTATGCATTCCATTCCATTCCATTGCACTCTACTGAGTGGCCTTCTAGTTTATAATCTTCAGCAGGATTTTTGATATCAGAGAGTCATGGAATTCAACCAGTTCTACTTTGTTTCTGCAGGTCTATGTGAATGGTTTAAAACATTGCACATTCAAGCACCGAATTCCTCTTGAGAAAGTTTCAGCACTTGGGGTTATTGGAGACATTTCTCTCGTCCTATGTGGTTTTATTCCGGTAAGTAAAGTAAAATTCTATTAATGGTCAGAAAATAGTTTATATATCTGTATTGTTTATTTTGATCATAAGTTCCTCCTTTAACCTTCATGCTTGGGATTTTCATTTTCTCAACAGAAATGGACGTGTCCTTCTTTGTTTGTGAAAGAGAAGAAACTCATACTGATGGGAAGTGGAAGCGCAACGTTTATCCCATTAGAGGTTTCTAATCCAGTCACCAACCCAGTGAGTAAAGCAGCCTATTACAGACATGATGAACATACAGGACCAGGTAAAAGTTTGGACACAACATCTAATTCACTGTTTTTTCTTTCTTTTTATTAAATACAAAACACTTCATGTCTTCAAGTAATGATGGATGTCATTTCGCTTTACTTTGTAGAGCAGTTCTTGATGTAATATGGATTACTACAGTTGTGGAATAGAGCTATTTACTGTAGTTAATTATTTACTATTTACCCTTTGATTACTTTAAATGCATTAAGAAGGCAAACCATTCCACTAATTAACTTTTGATGAGGCACACCCGTTAATTGAAAAGCATTCCAAGTGACGACCTCGTGAAGCTGGTTAAGATAATGCCAATAGTGTGCAAAACATCTAGGTAAACACTGGCTACTTTGAAGAATCTCGACCGTGAAACATTTTTTTTAACACTTTTTGTCTCGCACATAATTCCATTTATGTTCCGCATGGTATTTCAGAGTTTTGATGTCTTCAGTTAAGTTCTAAAATGTAGAAAATAGTCAGAATACAGAAAACAATGAGTGAGCCATGGTGTCCAAATTTTTACTGGTATTATATGTCAAAAAGCAAAATATAAATTCATACAAGTTCATTTATAACATTGGTAAAAATAAAAATTGTATTCTTAAATCTTGGAACAGTTCTTTTTTAACTGATGTGATGGAGACTTGATTGTGCACATTGTCTTTTCTCTCTCAAGGCACTTCCATATGTGAGTGAAATCCCAGGAGGGATAAAACAGGATATAGCTGTAGTTTTCCAAGGGATTGCTCCTGCAGATAAAAATGGGTATGCTATTGAAGCCTTTTAAATGAAAAAGGAAAAAAAAAAAACACCATCAACAACTATTACAGTCCAATGCAGGCACACTCAAATTCAGGAAATTCTTCTTTGTGCCTTCATTCATAGTTAATAAGAATGAATGAATAATTTCTGATGTAGATATCTGCAATACCTTTGTTTCTCTTCATAGCTTTGCAATAAATTTCAAAACGGGGCCATCTGCTGGTGATGACATCGCTTTTCACTACAACCCTCGCATTGGTAGTGTTACTGCCCTGAACAGCTTCAGAAACGGAACATGGGAGACGGAGGAACGCGCACCTGTTAAACCCTTCACCCCTGGAGGAGCCTTCATAATTCTCATCGTCATCAATTCTCAGGGTTATGAGGTGTGTTTATTTCTTTCTAATGAGTTACAGAAGATCATTGTAATCGCAGGAATATTGGAATCAATAATCAAATAAATCTTTCTGCAGGTCTATGTGAACGGCTTTAAACATTGCACATTCAAGCACCGCATTCCTCTCGAGAAAGTTTCTACACTTCACATTGGTGGAAAAGTTTCCCTCCTCCTCTGTGGTTTGATTGATGTACGTTTCCATGTTTGTTGTAATTATTGGTTTTCTGCAATCTGATTACATTTACTAATTCATTATTTTTTCTTTAAATAGTTACTCATTTATTTACTTATTTCCTGTTCAAGCTGCCTTTCACCAACATGCTTGCTATCTTTATTTTCTCCTCAGAGCTGGAGTACTACTTTATCCTATAAGGAACTAAAGAAAATCACAAGCACACAGACCACAACCTCGATTTTGACATCTACACCCTTAGAGATTTCACGTCCAGTCATTAACCCTGTAAGATATATATATATTCTAAGAAAAATAACATTTGTTCTTCCAGTGATCAGTGTCTGATTGTGAACTTCACTTATTTTGTCACCAGGCACTTCCATATGTGGCTCAATTTCCCAGAGAGATGCATCAAGACAGGGCTTTATTCTTCCAAGGCACACTTAAGGCAGATGCAGAAAGGTATGCTGTCTCACCCTGTGGTATTCAGTGGCAGGAATCAGCGTCTACATTTTCTTACTGATGTATTCTCTCCCACTGCACTTTCTCAAGTTTTCTGATTGTGTTACCACCTAAAGTTGAAATGGACTTACTGTATTTTAAGTACTTTCTTGGTATATTTCTAGACTATTCAAAATACTTTCCATTGCAACACAAATGGTAATTTATTCAAATAAGCATTTATTGGTTGCAGATTAGTATTAACATTAATTACCAGAATTACCCCCTGTTTCTGGACTTGTTAGAACCTCTTTCATCAGAAATTACACATGCAAGTCTTTTCAGATATCACATTTATGCCAGTGGGTTTTTCAGAGTTTGAGCCCTCAGCTGAGAATTATTCATGGTAGTGATTGGCCATGGCACCTGCAACATGTCCATATCATCCTAAAGTCCTCAAGACAAACCAGCTTCATGTAAAACTTGGCAATTAGCAAATAATTTCCCCCATCTGCTTCTAATATGGTTGCCTCTTCCACTGTACAAAATTGCTCAAGTTCTGTGAGTTTGGAAAGAGAGCTAGATTCTCAATCAGATTGACATCTGCACTTTGACTGGATGTTTTACTACCTTCAGCTGCTTGGTTTTCATCCACCTAGTGTAGTTTTGGCATTGTTCTTAAGGTTGTTACAACCTACCACACTCTCAAAGTTTCTTTCATTCTGGAATAGGCTTTCTTCTAGGATTGCCCTGTACTTGGCTTCATACATCATGCCCTTATTCCTGAACAGTTTCACAGTTAAGGCTAATGTAAAGCATTAACAGAATATGATCATACCACCACTGTGCTTCAGTGTAGCAGTGTTGTTCTTACTGGGATGAGCACTGATGTATTTCTGTCAAACATTCTGCATTGTGTCAAGACCAAAATTTTACATTTTGGTCTCATCTTTCCAGAGAACCATTTTCCAGATGTTAATTCAGTCTACAATATGCATTTTGGCAAACTCATGTGGCTTTGATCGTTCCTTTTATTTATAAAGCCCTGTTTTGTGAAGTGGCTGGATGATTCTGGTCATATGAACAGCACCTCCTATCCTATCTGAGCTGTGGCTCTCTCTATCTCCTTCAGAATTACTCTTGGTATCTCCATTCTTTCTCAGATTTATGTCCTCCTTCCAGAATCACTGACTTGTGGGTGACAGCCTCCTTTGGGCAGAGTCACAATTCTGCCACATTCTTTCCATTTTCATTAATGGATTTGATGGACTATAGTAGGGTTTTAAAAAATTCCGAATACTTGTTCAATAGCCAAATTCTCATTGCTACTTTTCCAGAACCTTGTCCCAATATTGATTTGTCAGCCCCTTGCTCTTCAGAATGTGGTTTTATCTGGGTATTTTCCTACTAGCCAGAAACAGGCGTATTAAAAAAGAGAACACCTGAAACTTTAATTGCCAATATGTGGACTCAATTCATCTAATTATGACACTTCTGAAGGCAATACGTTGCAGCATTATCAATTTAGGGGTTTCACAGCAACAGGGGTGAAGAACTATGCATTCCACAAAACAATTATATTTTTATTTGCAAGTTATCTGGCAAACTCTATAGGAGTTTTTGCCCCATTGCAATATTATGGACTATTTTGTGTAGATTTATCTCAATTAAATCCGCGTCAACTGCAGGTTGTAAGAGTATAACATCTGGAAATGTCCAAGGGGTAAATATTTATGCAAGGCACTGAATGCATACTACAACATTTATAAACATAATGAGCAAACATATAAGTTATATACTTTTGTTTTTGTTCACAGATTTGAAATAAATTTCAAAACGGGGCTCGCTGATGACATTGCTTTCCACTACAAGCCTATAATTGGTAAATATACGGCCCTGAACAGCTTCAGAAATGGAAGCTGGGAGACGGAGGAAACTGCACCTGATACACCCTTCACCAGAGGAAAAGCCTTCCAAATTATTGTAGCCATAAATTCTGAGGCTTATGAGGTGTGTTTTTATGATAATTTGCAGACATTAATTTAAATAAAAGAACAGCATTAACTGCATTTTGCGTCTTTTTGCAGGTCTATGTGAATGGTGTAAAGCATTGTGTGTTCAAGCACCGCATTCCTCTAGAGAAAGTTTCAACACTTATCATTCGTGGAGACGTTTCCCAACTCATTTGTGGATTTATACATGTATGTTTAAGTTTTGTACTATTAATGCCATAGTTGCAAACTAATCATATGGTTTTCATTCTTTTTTTTCCACCTTTGTCAAAGCTCTACTGAAAGAACTTGCTAAATATTTTAATTTTGTCTTCAGATCCAGAATGCTAGTTCATTCTTTATGGAACTTCAGAAAATAGCAACCCCAGACAGTGTATTCATAGGTGGAGTTATTCCACCTCCAGTTGGCAGCCAAGTAAGATAAACAGTACATAAGATTAACTGAAAAATGTCATGAAAATATCTTTAGAGTCAACCAACTTACCCTACAATAACGTGCAATTTTATTTATTTTTTTTCTAATACACGCTCTCTCCAGGTAACTGGCTATTTGAGTGAAATACGAGGAGGGATTAAAGAAGACATGGCTGTATTGCTCAAAGGGTCTATCCCTCCAGATGCCAAACGGTACGCTTTGAAGCCCCATTGACTGGGACTATAGAAATCATCATATATATGTACTATGACCACAGAAGCGTGAAGATTAAAAATTAGAGGAGTGAATGCATGCATTTTTTTTTATATTTTTGGCTTACATTCTGTAGATTACAACATTTAAATACATGGAGTGGAAACAGATAATTGAAAACATGTTTGTTTTTCTTCACAGATTTGAAATAAATTTCAAAACAAGGCCAGCTGATGGTGATTACATTGCTTTCCACTACCAGCCTTTAATCGGTAAATATACGGCCCTGAACTGCTTCAGAAATGGAAGCTGGGAGACGGAGGAAACTGCACCTGATCCACCCTTCACCGTGGGAGAATTCCAGATTATTGTCGTCATCAATTCTGAGGATTACGAGGTGTGTTTTTAGGATAGCTTGTCGACATTGAGTTAAAAAAAGAACAATATTAACTTAATTTCGCCTCTTTTTGCAGGTCTATGTGAACAATGTAAAGCATTGTGTGTTCAAGCACCGCATTCCTCCAGAGAAAGTTTCAATACTTGCTGTTCACGGAGATGTTTCCCAATTCGCATGTACTTTTATACAAGTATGTTTAAGTTTTGTACTATTAATGTCATAGCCGCAAACTAATCATATGGTTTTCTTTCATTTGTTTTCCTGTGGAAGATCAATTTAAAGAACTTTCTAAATATTTTAATTTTGTTTTCAGGGTTGGAGTTCTTCTTCATTCTTTACAGAACTTCAGAATATCACAGAGTGTATAAGCATTTTGCATCCAGTCATTAAACCAGTAAGTTAAACAGTACATAAAATGAACAGGAAAGCACCAAAATGTCAGAAAAATATCTTTAGAGTCAACTAATCTACTCCATCATAACATGCAAAAAAATGTGATATTTATTTAATATATATATATATATATATATAATTTTTTTCCGAATACGTGCTCTTTCCTGGCACTTCAGTATTTGGTACTAGGAGGGCTTAAAGAAGACATGGCTGTATTGCTCAAAGGGTCTATTCCTCCAGGTGCCAAAAGGTATGTGTTGAAGCCCCATTGAATGGGAATATAGAAATCATCACGTATATGTACTATGACCACAGAAGCGTGAAGATTAAAAATTAGAGTGAACACATGCATGGTTTTTTTTGGCTTATATACTGTAGATTACAACATTTAAATACACTGTTTAGACACAGATAATTGAAAGCGTTTGTTTTTCTTCACAGATTTGAAATAAATTTCAAAATGGGGCTGGATGATGGTGATGACATTGCTTTCCACTACCAGCCTTTAATCGGTAAATATACGGCCCTGAACAGCTTCAGAAATGGAAGCTGGGAGACGGAGGAAACTGCACCTGATCCACCCTTCACCGTGGGAGAATTCCAGATTATTGTCGTCATCAATTCTGAGGATTACGAGGTGTGTTTTTAGGATAGCTTGTCGACATTGAGTTAAAAAAAGAACAATATTAACTTAATTTCGCCTCTTTTTGCAGGTCTATGTGAACAATGTAAAGCATTGTGTGTTCAAGCACCGCATTCCTCCAGAGAAAGTTTCAACACTTGCTGTTCACGGAGATGTTTCCCAATTCGCATCTACTTTTATACAAGTATGTTTAAGTTTTGTACTATTAATGTCATAGTCGCAAACTAATCATATGGTTTTCTTTCATTTATTTTTCTGTTGAAGATCAATTTAAATAACTTTATAAATATTTTAATTTTGTTTTCAGGGCTGGAGTTCTTCTTCATTCTTTACAGAACTTCAGAATATCCCAATGCTAGCGGGTCCATGCATTTTTCCTCCGATCATTCAACCAGTAAGTTAAACAGTACATAAATGAACAGGAAAGCACCAAAATGTCAGAAAAATATCTTTAGAGTCAAATAATTTACTCCATCAAAACATGAAAAAAAAATTGTGATATTTATTTATTTTTTTCTGAATACGTGCTCTCTCCAGGGACTTCAGTTTTTTGGTGAAATGTCAGGACCAGGAGGGATTTAAGAAGACATGGCTGTATTGTTCAAAGGGTCTATCCCTCCAGATGCCAAAGGGTACGCTTTGAAGCCCTATTGAATGGGAATATAGAAATCATCACGTATATTTACTATGACCACAGAAGCGTGAAGATTAAAAATTAGAGTGAACACATGCATGTTTTTTCTTTGGCTTACATTACAATTTTGCTGCATGGCCTGCTTGGATACTTCCCTTATTAGCCAATGGATTTAAAAACATAACGTTTGTCTATGCAAAAATGCAGAATGAAGTGATAAGACCTCCAGAAGCTACAAATGAACTTCTGGGCTGATTTTTGTTGAAGGGTAGCTTGCCAGGCCAATAGTCTACATTGGGTTTTGATGTGTTTAAGCTTGCATTATGATCCTCCATTAGAGAGAATCAAAGGGGGAATGTACTTGTTGTATGCGCTAGGGGGCACACTTTGGATAACTGATACTTAGTCCTGTTTTAGATTAAAGAGTCCCTTTTTGGGTAGTATGGTGAAAAAAGCTTCCATATTTGCAAGGCCTTTTTCCTTCTGGCTTACTGCTTAATCTCTGCTAAAATTATTTGTTAAACTGATTTACTGCTAAATTTCTCTGTTAATTCTCAATAAAAAGAATGGGAATCTGAAGCTTCATTCAGTGTCTTGGTTTTCTCTTGGTGCATATGCACTCTTGGAAGGAAGGTGTAGATAAATTACAAATTATGTTCGCACTATAGTTTACACATTTTGTGTCAATATTAAAGACAACTGTGTTAGAATAATTCAGCTTTTTTTCGACTCATACTTACATGTAGTTTTAAGATGAGGACAATCTGTGAATTGTTTCACAATATTCAATACAATATGTGTAGACTGAGCTGTTCTGCACATACTCAGTGTCAGATTTTTTTAATGCATGAGCTGTTTGATTTAGCTGAACAGCAGCCAGCCCGTAGTCTGATAATGACATTGGCTTGACATTTTGTTTTCATTTCATACTGCTGTACATAAAATATATTTTATCTTATCAATTCATGAGATGAATTGCTAAAAAAATTTAACAGCTCAGCGGCTATTGAGCGCACTTTTCTGTTTCTCAGAGACTATATAAATGACACTTCTAACATCAGCCATTAAGGAGCTAATCAGTACTTACTACAACTTGTAGTATAATACACTGCCCTATATTCAACCCAGGCTTACTTACTTAGATTCTCCCGTGTGTAGTGACACATTAGGCAGCAAGCCTTCTCCACTCAAGGCGGTTTTGGGCTAAGGTTTCCACATCCCTCAGGCTAACCCCCAGTTGGTCGAGGTCCCTTTGTAACATATGTCTCCAAGTTAGTTTTGGTCTTCCCTGCTTCCTTTTTCCTTTGTTGGGTTGCCAGTGCAGCGCTGTTTTTACATGTCTCTCCACAGGCATTCTAAGGACATGTCCTGTGTACAGTACTTCATTCTCCTCTCTGTAATGGTGGTGCTAAGGGGTTTTGTCCCGCTCCTTTGGTACACTTCCTCATTTGTAATTCTATCTCTGTATGTTATGTTGTGTATCTTTTGGAAACACCATTGTTGAAATGCATCAAGCTTTCTTTTCATTTTTGCTGTGATTTTCCATGTCTCACTGGCATAGAGAGCAGTGGGAAGTACTACTGATTGGAGTAACTTTACCTTAAGTTTGCTGGATAGTGTCCTGCTGTTCCAAACTGTGTTCATTCTCCTAAAGACTGACGCTGCCTTGCCAATACGGGAATTGATGTGTGTGTCTGAATCTCCCTCAGCGGTAATTACACTGCCCAGATATGTGAACTGAGTAACATTCTCTGTTGGTTCACCATTAATGTGCAGCTGTACTGTATGTCTGTGGGCTGGTCTCCAACCTGCATTGCTTTGGTTTTGCTGCAGCTAATTCTCAGACCTACTTTCGCTGAATTTATCTCAGTGCTTGTAGTCATCTCTTGGAGAATCAGATGCGACTCAGCTGCCAAAGCAATGTCATCTGCGAAGTCCAGATCTGTGAGGTGTCTGCCCTCTTTCAATCTCATGGATTATAGACACACTAATTGCTGTTAGCTTGGATTCATCTTCCAGTTGATATTAGACAATCTTAGGCCCCGTCCACACAAGTACAATTTTGATGGTTCCGCATAAAAACTTTATAGTTTCGGCCGTGCGTCCAGACGAGTCTGTTTTTCTTGAGGTGTGAAAACGGTATTTTTTGAAAACGCATCCCAGAGTGGATGAATCTGAAAACGCCGGATAGCCCGGTGCCATGTGGATGGAGAAGCGGATATTTTCAGAAACGATGGCGCATAAGCCCCGCCTCTCTAACCTTTAACCTCAGACGCCGCCTCTAGGTGAGTCACAACAACAACAACAACAACAGCAACAACGGCGGACTACAGGCTTGTGCTCGCACTGCAGAAACAACTCAGTCTATTACAGCTGTTACAACAACACATTCCGCTTTTATATTACTGCAAGGAGCAACAAAACTTCCCGTGTTATGAGCTTGTTTTGAAAACAGCACGTGACTGGTATGCGCATGCTCCGTGACATCACTTCTGGGTTTAGTGTGTTGGTCCTGGGGCGTCACGTTGCCACCTACAAGCCTGGCAATGTACTACAGCGTTTTGGGTCGTTTCCAGTGAATCGAAACGACGCCATGTTTACAAAGATTTCTTTAAAACGACAGCGTATTGGGTGAGGCCGCGTGCTCATGTGGATGGGGCCTATGTGTCAGTCCTGCAATGATCTGGTGACAGGGTGTACCCCACCTCTCGCATGTAATCAGCTGGGATAGGCTCCAGCTTGCCTGTGACCCTACACAGGATAAGCAGTTACTAGGGTGTGGCTGATTCCCCAACTTTCTCTGATAAAGCCTGATTTTTTTTTTCTGTGTGAGGTTTGGTATCAATATTAAAAGTACAATATTTCATATAATTTCATGAAGGTCTAGGGGTGGCTGATTGTATGTCAATTTTTGTGCTAAATTTTCATTAGATCTGTATGTCGCCTAATTATAAATACAAATACATATTGCAAAGAAGGTTTGTAAATTGTTCCTTTGGTAAAAGTGATGAGATTTAACTTGTCTTGACAGTTTCTCCTGTTTAGTTCATTAAACCAACTGGTGGCTTACTGTAATGGTCAAAACTTTCTTGTATTAAATGTAATGAAGAGAGATCCTTGGGTGACTGCAATAAGATGGCATGAGCAAAAGACCCAAGGTACTTCTTGCTGGACACAGTCCCAACATCAGATGCCAAGTTATTAACTGGAGCCAAATTGCCAACCAGAAGACAAGTGTTGCTTTCTTTCATTGCTCACAAGGAAGAATTAGCCAAAGAAGATCCAAACAAGAAACTGTTGAGAGAAGCTGCCAATGCAACTTCTGACTTAGTTGTAACATTCTATGAAAAGGCTAAAATCCCTGCCCTGGCAAGAAACACAATGGCTGAAGAGATTATGAAGTATTATTCTGTATTTAAAGACCTGCTTAAAATTCCACAGAGTGAAAGAGAAAAGGAAGGAAAGCCACTTCAGAGAATAACAGAATTTAAGAAGGGTAGGCATCAGACAATGAAGTTTTGGCCTAGGGACGCACTACAAAGGATTGAGAAAGAAGACGACAGAGCATTTCTGGTAAGTATGCAAGGTGACAGAAAAGCCAGTATGACTGGAGTTGATAAAATTCAAGAAAAGAAAGACAGAAACAGAAAAAAGGGAGCAAGAAGCCACAAAGCATGTTGAAAGAGAAGCTATTAGGAAGAGAAGCTGACAACAGTAACAAGAGGTGAAGAAACTGATGATGACATGGAGGAAGATAACTATGATGTTGAAGTCTTTTGTGTTTAATAATTAATAATCTAAGTGAGTTACTGAATGTGTTATATATAGCAGTACAATCTGAGTACAAAATAAATTTATTTTCCTTCATTGATATTTTTTGTCTGATTTTTAAATGCATGGAAAATAAAATTGCAGTCAGCCACCCCTAAAACTTCTTCAAAATTGATGAAATTTCACAATTATACTCTACATGTGTAATTTCATTACCCAAAAAAAGTCAGGTAAGATATAATAAAATTTTACATTTTGGTGGTGACCGGCCACACCCTAATGGACAAAGAAGAAGCCTCCTGGGGAAAAGTTTTATCGTCAGATGAGACAAAGATTGAGTTGTTAGACCAGAATGACCAGAGGTACATAATGTTGGAGTAAAGGTGAGGCATTCAACCCCAAGAGCACTGTATTATTGTTAAGCATGATGGTGGTAGCATCATGCCCTGGGACCATTTTGTTGCCAGTGAATGCTGCCATGACATTCATATCCATGATGTTTGTATGTAAACTTCTGACCACAACTGTATTTTAAACCATTAGACACACGAACTGAAGCTTTATATTCAAATGACTGGTTCTGAGCATCTCCAAAATGACACATCTTGTGGGGTGTTCCTGGTATGCAGTGAACATACCGGGACAGGGTCATGGGTGTTGAAGGCTCATTGAATCACATGAGGCACAAAGGCTAGCCCATATGATCTGATTCCACAGAAGAGCTACAATAGCAAAAACTGCTGAAAAACTTAATGCTGACACCTTTCTGTTTTAGCCAGCATGAACTTTTTCAGCAGTTTGTGCTACCATAGCTCTTCTGTAGGATTGAATCATATGGGCTAGCCTTTGTCCTTCATGCAAATCTGTGAGCCTTGGCTGGCCTGTTGCCAATTCACCAGTGGTCCTTCCTTGGACCACTTTTGGTAGGTCCTAACCACTGCATACTGGGAACACCCCACAAGGTGTCTCATTTTGGAGATGCTCAGACCCAGTCATCTAGCCATCACAATTTAGCCCTTGCCAAAGTCACTCAGATCCTTATGCTTGCCCATTTTCTTGCTTCCAACACATCAACTTCGAGAACTGACTGTTCTCTTACTGCCTAATATATCCCATCCCTCGACAGGTACCATTGTAACAACATTGATTGTCAGTGGTTTTAATTTTATGGCTGATCAGTGTATATTGCTGTGACTTTCTGCATGTTTTGGGAGTTATCAGTGTAATCTTAAAATTGAAGCTGCAGACATAGTGATGGTGAGTAAATTCAAGGAAATCACAATCATGTAGATTTTCTTGCGCTTCAGTTACTGAATTTCTTGTTTTTAGGATAAAATAACATTTGAAGCATTCTTTAATGTTTTGTCAGTGATAAGTCACATACCCAGATGAATTGGTGTGTAAGTCCTGAATGTGCATATTTTAAACACTCTAATTCATCTGTGCACATCATTGTAAGATGCCACACAAGGTGAATGTAATGTACTAATGAAACAATTTCCTAAACAATCATTTTTTAACCTTTGGTATCTTGACATCCAGAAAAAAAAAACTCTTTCTGCAGGTTATAAATTAATATGCAACACTGTTCCTTCTGTCTCTGTAGACTCTATCTTCTGCCGTGGTACAGGTGTATGCAGCAGATGGAAGCTCATCCTGGACAAAAAGATGTTGTGGTGTGGCCTGTCTGGTGAAAGACAACTCTCAGCGATCGTACTTTATCAGAGTATTTGATATCAAAGTGAGTTTGTAATAGCGCACATCAGCTATTTTAGATATTAGATAGAGGATCATTGTATGTCATCATCTTTGTTAAACTTTTAAATACAAGGCAATACTTTCCTTTTAGTTCCTCAAATACAGAAATGTTCTGTTGTTGCATTTTGGACTTCTTTCCATCAAGCATTAAACAAGGAAATTATTAATTTTACTTTGAGTGAAATCATGCTTTACAGAGTCTTGAAATCACTGAGCTTGTTTGTATCACAGTTTTATCTTTATCACAGTCAGAGTGTACTATTTGTTGATATCACACTACTGACATTTCCAATATACTGCTTAAAATGTATCGTATCCTCTTAAATGTCTTTTAAGTACCCTAACACACAGACTTGCAAATACATTATATGACCAAAAGTTTGGTGACACTTGCCCATCGCACCCATATGTGGTTCTTCCTCAAACTGTTGCCACAAAGTCTGAAGCACACAATTGTATAGAATGTGTTTGTATGCTGTAGCTTTATCATTTCCCTTCACTGGAATAAAGCGTTCCAAACCTGTTCCAGCATGACAATGTCCCTTTTCACAAAGCGAGATCCATGAAGATCCATGAAGCCTTGTTGATTTCAAACCCCAGAAAATGTAATGCTCTGTTCTGGGAAGCTTAGATTTTATTTAGGATTGAGGTACAATAGGAGGTTTATATAGACCTTTCCTTTTTGTATGCCAGTGGTGTTGGTAGTTCAAGTCATGCAGCCATAGGATTGGTTCATGTTGGTAGATCTGCATGATGCTTATTTTCATGTCCCTTAATTTGTCCCAGAACACAGGTGGTTTTTAAAGCTTGGCATTCAAGGAGAGGTGTTCTAATTCAAAGTCCTGCACTTTGAACTCCTCCTTAACGCCGTGGGGCTTTTTGAGAATCATGAAAGCGGCTTTGCCTTTTCTGATACTGGACAATTTGCTAGGAGTGATATTCACTGCTGCTGGCAGTTTGGAGGGGTGATATGGAATGTTGATGTACACAACTGTCATTCTATGGACCCAAGATATCAGTCAGGGTTCCATGTCATTCAGGACTGGTGCTGGCTCAGTGAGAAGGTTTCTGGGAAAATGACTGCAACAGCAATATTTATTTCATGTAGTGTGTCATACTAATCCTGCTTCCAGAGAAGTTTGGATATTTTCCAAAATGTAATGAAAACAAAAATCTGTGATTTGTTAATTTACATAAACTGTTGTTTAACTGACAAAAGTGCAAAGAAAAATTTTAAAATAGTTTTACTGACCAACTGAATTGTATTTTTGTGAATATAACCAAAGTTTGAATTTGGTTCCTGCAACACACCTTTTTAAAAGAAAAACAAAAATTGGGACAGACCATTGTTACATCACTTTTCCTTTTAGTGACACTTTTTAATCGTATGGAAATATTAATTAAATTATTAATTGTTGCAGTTTTGCAATTGGAATTTTTCTCTATTCTTGCTTGATACTGCAGTGAGACTCACTCGTATTCCTTACCCCACTTCCCATGGTCGCCGCTTTTACCCCCAGTGTGACAAGCGGGTGTGCAACCAGCGCCGTCATGGCTGCAGGAACGGATGGCTGCTTCCTTACGCTGGGTTACCTCTACCTCCACCCTTGATGGCCTCTCCCCCCCAAGTCCCGAGTTTTCATGTTGTAAAGTCTACTTGTGTTATTTTGTGCTTATGTGCTGAGGGTTTTTTTTTTATGTTCCCACACTGTACTCCTCACAGGAGCATAGTGTGGGGGCTGCTTTTTCCTCCTCCCCTCTCCTCATGTTACTCTGTATTTTTTTTTTCTTTTCATCCCTGTCTTCCTGTCCTGTCTACTCCCCCTCTGTCAATTGTATGTCTGTGTATATGTAAGGACAGGTTGATGGTCAATTTCACTGGTACTTGTGACTAGTAACAAAGCATTCATTCATTCATTCATACAAGACTTCAGCTGCTCAACAGCCCATGGTCACCATCGTCTGTTTCTCCTCTTCGTTACTGCTCCATACATTCAGACAGATCTGGATTAGCAACAGGCCAGTCAAGTGCACACATTGTGTCTATGAAGCCATGTTTTTGTAGCTCATGCAGAATGAAGCCTGGCATTGTCCTGCTGGATTTCCTGGGAAGTGATGTTACCTTGATGGCAACATATGTCTCTCTAAAATCCCAATATATGCCTCTATGTTACTTGTACCTTCAAATTGGCCATGCTGTGGGCACTGAGGCATTCCCATACCATCACAGATATGGGCTTTTGCACCTTTCTCTGATGATAAACAAGATGGTCTTTTTCACCTTTGGCTTGGAGAACTCAACATCTGAACTGTGGACTCATCTGACCATGTTTTCACTGCCTTTTGGCCCATCTGAGATGATTTTGAGCCTAAAGAAATTGGTGTTTCTGCATAGAGTTGATGAATATCTTCATTCTTGCATAATACAGTTTCAGCTAGCATTTTTGGATGCAGCGACTGACTCTGTTAAGTAACCATTGTTTTCTGAAGTACTCCCTAGCCCATGTGGCTATATTTGTCACACTTTAGCCTGACAGTTTCTCAGGCAGTGCCACCTGAGGGCTCGAAGGTGACATATATTCAACAGTGGGTTCTGACTTTGCCCTTTACACACTGAGATGTCTCAGAATTACTGTCTTTTCACAGTACACTGCAACACTGTTGTAACAAACTGTTTCGCTCTGAATTTTTGCATATAACAAACCAAGTTCATGTCCCCTGCCTTTAATGATAGTCAGAGTCTTCAAAAAAACATTACTGAGCAATGCGTTTTCCTCTTCCCCAGAGATGAACAATAAGTAATCAAGTCTGCAGACAAGTAAACAATATGTTAACACCATAAAACGTAACCTGCTGAGCTTAGGTGTCAATCACTAACAATTATCAAGAACGGCAATCACTGACTTTTTCTTTTTTTTTTTTTTAATCCCTTAAAAGGACTTTATTTTACAAGCAAAAAAAGAATTGTTTTTTTTAGTCTTTACTCCGTAAGAATTGTTGTCATGGCAACTCATAAATGTAAGGTACTTTCCATCTGTCAGAAAATGCAGGCGATAGACTAATGTAATTGCTGTGAGCATTTGATTTAGAAACACGTTGACAAAACTGATCCAAATCACCGATCAAAAATCAGAGTTGAGAAACGGGTGATGATCAAGCAAGGCATCAACAGGATATCAAAGGCAGAGACAAGGGCAAAACCCCAAATGCAGTCGGAAACCAGAATATCAGTACAGTGCTACAGAATGCTGAGTAACACAACACAAGATACAGTGTGTATACTTTGCAAAGTCTGTGTGTAGTGAGAGTCCTTATATGCATACTCTGTGACTTGTGCTCTAATCCAGAACAAGTGCATAGTAATTAGTCCTCATGGCGTTGTGTACATGAGCTGTTTGAGATGTGCCACTGCACCCATGTGGACGTGACACCATCAAAGACAAACTTCATATCCTGGACTGTCTAAAGCATGGTATCCTGAAAAATTCAATTTAAGGTTTTAAAGCAAAAGAAACTGCGCTCTGAGACTTCGTCCATAACGGCAATCAACATGATGGGCTGAAAAGAAAGAAGATGCAGCAAGCAAACAAGGGCGAGTGTGACTTATTTCCTTTAATTAAGAGTGACTTACATATTTACAAAGTAAAGGAAATAAGTGAATTAAGCATAAATATAAATTAAACACAATTGGTCTTGTTTTACCTAAGAGTGAATGGTGTGACAAGTGGGTCCATTTCAGTATTATTAATTTTTCAGGATAATTAATTATTTGGACTGGCGGCACGGTGGTGTAGTGGTTAGCGCTGTTGCCTCACAGCAAGAAGGTCTGGGTTCGAGCCCCGTGGCCGGCGAGGGCCTTTC
>JAPEKM010000025.1:16572341-16582924 GCA_027575975.1 Cathorops multiradiatus
ACTTCCACATCATTGCATTCCATTTTTATTTACAATTTGTACTTTGTCCCAACTTTTTTGGAATCGGAGTTGTAGAAACAAGACTTTCACAAATATATTATTCTGTACATGCAATCATTTTTTCTGAAGAATTTGCAAATCACATTGCAGGCACTAAAATTATATACTGTAAGATGATCTATGTAATGCAAAAAAAAAACAGTTCAGATTTTGTCACACTATGTGTCTTGATCAAGTGTGTATCAAACACAAAGTATTTATTAACAAAATTTTGTTTAATCACTGTTTTCCAGGGTCATGCAAACAACATGCAAGTAAATGTCAAAAGATGAAATCATATAATGTTAGCAAATTTTTAATTTGTCAACAGTATGCATTTAAATAAAAAAATTTTCCTGTTCTATATGGGTGAATTGTAAACAAGTCTTGGGATGAGCAAAGAGCAGTTATAATCACAGCAGCAGGTCATACATATAGCTCTACAATATTCATGTGAATTTCCACTAATGCAAGGGTGAGTCGAGTGCAAATTTTTAAGGTATCAATGTGGGACCATCCACAACAGCACAAGGTGAGACAAGTACAGAAAGCTCCAAGGGAGAAGAGGAAATTTTGTGCATAGTATATTTAGTAAACTCATTTGTTCCTCAAATGATCCTGGAACCTTGGTGGAAATATGTAAAATTACACAAAGGGTTCAAGTCAAATGTCTTACCAGGACATTATTGGTGGTTGTTGCCCCCCCCTCCACACACACACAAAAAGAAAACCCAGCAGGATCCATTTGGGAAGTGGTTCACAATAAGTTGAAAGGGATAATGAAAATTCTAAGGGAAATTCACCACCCTGTACACTCTCAGAAAATATATTATTGTACCTTTAGGGGTACAACAGC
The DNA here is from genome assembly GCA_027575975.1 of Cathorops multiradiatus. Classification (NCBI taxonomy): domain Eukaryota; kingdom Metazoa; phylum Chordata; class Actinopteri; order Siluriformes; family Ariidae; genus Cathorops; species Cathorops multiradiatus. Next base: position 16,573,237 of record JAPEKM010000025.1, read on the forward strand.
TGGTCACTGGGGCAGTAGCCTCTAAGGTATTTATTTGTACTATTTACATGCTGCTTTGGAACATATACAGTACAGTATGTACCTTTGTGGCACTAAAAAGTCCTTGAAGGGTAATGTAGACTGTGGTTACCAGCAAGGGTAATGTAGACTGTGGTTGTAAAAGTTCCATATTTTGTGGAAGTGCTATTTCTTTTACGTCTTTAATTATTATTATTTTGTAATTTAAGTCCTTTTTTTGCTATTATACATATAACCTATAAGATACCTTATCACCACTCTTGGCAACTTTTGCATGTTTGCCTGTATGTTGGGTGCACAGTAAATAAAGCATCTTGCACTAAAGTGCTATTTGTGGTGGAGCCAATTTTTTTTGTGGACCCAGGCCTGGCGATTTGGCCTATTTTACCACAAGTGGTGTCAGAAGTGGGATTGGCCAGCCACAATGGACAGTGCACACAGAGAGTAAGAGTTGGGCTCTTACCGAGTCAGTGAAGTCTGAGGAGGACTATGTCGAGGAGGAAGAAGAGGAAGAGCAGCCAGTGGTATGCCGAAAGATCACTGTCAGCACTCCTGAGAACCATCATTCTATGGCACAGAGCCCTGCAGCAGCTGCAGCAGCAGGAGCAGCAGCCTTTCATAAAGTAAATCTGGCGGGGCTGTTAAAAGACTTTCTCACCACCCAGCAACAGAGAGAGGAGCAGTTTTTGGCGGAGATCCGAGGCTTGGCCACACACCTTATCCAAGAGCAACCTGAGCAACAACCACAGATGACCCCAGGGTCTGCAACTTCAGTTTTAGAGAGTCCACAGTTGGGCCTTCCTACACCACTTCATTGGCATGCTACTGCCAGAGATTCCCCACCAGACTCAATTGCTGAGTCCATGCCTGCACCTGTTCCACCGGAAGGAGTGAGGCGGAAGGAGCTGAAGATGCCTCTGTATCTGCATGGTGAGGATAGAGAGAACTACCTGGCCATACATACCGTTCAAAGGTATGGCCAAAACTTGGGCCTGGCCAGAGGAGGAATGGGCTTGTCGCTTGGTGCCATTGCTGACAGGAAAGGCGTTGGAGACATATACAGCCATGGATGAGGAAAAGTCTAACACCTATGAAGACCTGAGGGAGGCATTGCTGGAGAAGTTTGACATTACCCCAGAGACTTATCAACAGTGTTTTATGGAGCTCACTGCACCGTTGGGAGAGACCCCTACAGAGACCTACAATCGCTTGAAGCGTCTTTACTGCCGGTGGATTCGGCCAGAGCAGCACTCAAAGGAGGAGGTCGGTGAGCTGATTATCCTGGAGCAGCTGCTACATGTACTGCCTGATGACGTCAGAACCTGGGTCAAGGAGCACGAGCCAGAGAATGGACTGGCAGCAGCAAAACTTGCCATGCAGTATCTGAATGCTCATCGGAGGGGCCAACTATGATCTCAAGCACACCGTCCACCCACTGGTCCTCAAGCACACAGAGTGACTACTGCAGTCAGAGACTCCAAAGACTTTCGGGACAATAAAGCTACTTCTGTTGGGGGTGGGCCTGTAAAAGGGGACAGTGTCCGTAATGTGGATCAAGGGCTGCTTTGTTTTTACTGTCAGCAACCAGGTCATTAGGCTGTGGTTTGTCTGGTGCATAAACCTAAGTTCAATGGGTTCTGCTATGTACTAAGGGAGGGGGACAGTCTTTGTGGGGAGGAAGATGTTACTGAAATGAAATATGAAATTGTTGTGAATGGTCAAGTAGTCCAAGCATTAGTTGACACTGGGAGTTCCATGACTCTCATAAAGAAATGTCTTGTCCCCTGTGATGCTGTCAACTATGAGAGAAAAACTATTGTACAGTGTGTGCATGGTGACAAGAAAGAGTACCCCACAATGGAGATAAAAGTAATGCTGAGTGGACAAAGATATTTGATAAGTGCTGGGGTGGTAGAGGGTCTGCCTGCTGATATGGTCTTAGGAAGAGATCTGCCAGTGTTGTCTGATCTTTTATGGGTAACGAAAAATGAAGAATTGTCTGATGTCCAGATTTCCTGTCCAGTGATGACAAGGGCCCAAACACAAGTGGGTCTTCAGCCTCTGCCAGACTTGTGTAGTAGTCTGTGCCAGGGTGGGACTAAAGGCCCCAGGAAGACATGCTGACAATGGTGTTTGGAAAAATATGCTGGTTCTCCTGTAGTCAAAATTGATGTGTCGGGGCTTGATGCTGGGTATTGGGTGGTTCCAGATAATTTGGGGGCCTTACAACATGCTGATGTGTCACTAAAAGCATAAACGGAGGAAGCAGAAGGAAAGTCTGAGGGGCCAGATGGGGAAAGGGTGTTGATAGAGAATGGCCTTTTATATGTTGAGGGTGAGAAAACGAAACATTTAGTGCTACCTACCATATGCTGACCTCTAGTTCTCCACCTTGCACACACCATTCCCTGGGCTAGACACCGGGCTCTGCAAAAGACCTACCTCAGGTTAGCATCAAGATTTTATTGGCCCTCTATGTACACAGATGTACGTGCCTATTGTCCTTCATGTCCTGTCTGTCAGAAAACAGGTGCTGTTCATAGGTGTGACAGAGTGCCTCTGAATCCAATGCCTGTGATCTCCATGCCCTTCAAGTGTATTGCCATGGACATTGCACTGGGTACCAGTACATTCTAGTCATCTGTGATTATGCGACTAGGTACCCTGAGGCCTTCCAACTTCATTTGATCACCACCCCAAAGGTCATCAGTGCACTGGTCCAGCTGTTTCCCAGGGTGGGGTTTCCAGAAGAGGTGTTGATGGACCAAGGCACAAACTTCACATCAGGGCTGATGCGGCAACTACAGTGACAACTAGGCATCCAGGCGATTCGGACTAGTCCCTACCATCCACAGACGGACGGGCTTGTGGAGAGATTTAATCAGACCCTCAATAATATGCTGAGGAAGTTTGTCTCTGACACAGGAAAAGACTGGGACAAATGGTTGCCTTTTCTCCTATTTGCTTACAGGGAGGTGCCCCAGGCATCTACTGGGATTTCCTCATTTGAGTTGGTCTACGGGTGGCAAGTCCAGGGCCCCTTAGACCTCTTAAAGAAGACCTGGGAAGGGCCAAAGTCAACCTCCCCTGAGGGGGACATTGTACAGTATGTCCTACAGATGAGGGACCACCTGCAGAGGTACAGAGAGGAGGCTGCAGAGAATTTGGAGAAGGCCCAGAAGCTGTGGTATGACCAGTATGCCAGGCATTATGAGTACAAGCCTGGTCAGATGGTTCTCCTGCTGCTCCCCTTAAGTACCAGCAAGCTCCTAGCAAAGTGTCAGAGCCCATATATCATTATAAGGAAAATGGGCCCAGTCACACATGAAGTGTACCACCCAGAAAAAGGCAAGTCTACCCAGGTGTATCATGTGAACCTATTAAAAGAGTGGAAAGATGATCAAGTTTCAGAGGCTAATGTGATGATGGTGTGGAAAGTGGACATAGATGAGGAGAATGGAGATGACTTGGAGACCTGGCAGCATGAGGGGTGGGTATGCCTGGAACATCTGAATATGGAGCAAAGGACTCAGCTCCTAGAGACCTTTGACAACTTCCCATCCTTGTTTCAGCCCAGGCCTGGCCGTACAGGGGTATTGGAACACCACATTCATCTCAAGGATGACACCCCAATTTGGCAGCGCCCATATCGGGTGCCTGAGTGTCTGGTGTCAGGATTGAAGGCTGAGATCCAAACCATGAGTGAACTGGGGGTCATCGAACCCTCCACCAGTGAGTGGAGCAGCCTAATTGTGGTGGTCCCAAAAAAATGGCTCCCTTAGAGTATGCATGGACTTTTGGAAGCTCAATGCAGTGTCCAGGTTTGACGCCTATCCTATGCCCTGGATTGATGACCTGCTGGAGAGAATAGGCCAGGCATGTTACATCACAACCCTGGACCTATGTAAAGGTTACTGGCAAGTGCCACTGGAGAAGTGGTCCAGAGAGTATACAGCCTTCCGGACGCCAACCAGACTCTTTCAGTTCGCCGTTATGCTGTTTGGGCTCCATGGGGCCCCTGCAACATTCCAGCGGCTGAGGGACCACATCCTGCAAGGCTGCGACGACTGCTGTGCAGCATACCTGGATGATGTGGTCATTTACAGCCGGACCTGGTTTGTACATCTTCAGCATCTCCAGAGGGTACTGCACCAAATCCAAGAGGCAGGGCTGATGTTAAATGTTCAGAAATGTAAGTGGGCCAAGAAGGAAGTAAAGTACCTTGGATATCTGGTTGGCAATGGGGAGGTCCGGCCACAGGTGGATAAGGTGGAGGCTATATCCAGCAGTGCTCATCCACACACAAGGAAACAAGTCCATTCATTCCTGGGCCTTGTTGGGTGGCATTGACAGTTTATTCCCAACTTTTCCACCATCGCGGCCCCTCTGACTGACCTCACCAGTAAAGCAGCCAGAAACCCAGTTGTGTGGACAAAGGAATGTGAGTATGCATTTACCACTCTTAAGAAATTCCTGTGTTCATCCCCAGTTCTCCAAAGCCCAGACTTCACACAATGGTTCCTAGTGCAGGTGGATGCTTCCTCTGTAGGCACTGGAGCCATGCTCTCCCAAGTGAAACAGGAAGAAGAACAATCAGTCCTGTATCTGAGTTGGAAACTGTTGCCCAGAGAGCAAAGGTACTCCACGATAGAAAAGGAGTGCCTAGCAATCAAATGGGCGCTGGACAGCTTATGGTACTACCTGCTTGGGAGGAAATTTGATACTGAAATGGACCATCATGCCCTGACATGGATCCAGACCATGAAGGACCATAATGCCTGGGTGACAAGATGGTACCTTGCATTACAGCCTTACAGCTTTACCATCTGCCATAAATTAGGTAAACACAATCTGTTGGCTGACTATCTATCCAGATTGCCAACACTCAGCAATCTAGGAGAGGGGGAAGGTAATGTGACAGAGGCCTCAGTCTCCGTCCATGAGCGGCACCTGTAGCGCTGCCTATTGTCTCGTTAAGCACATAACACATGATTGTCATTTTTCCTGTTTACATGCTACTTTCATTAAACAATAATATTACGGCTATGACAGTGGGGGTGCACACCTAAAGTTAGTAGCGGAGAAACGTGCACACACACACACACACACACACACCCTTCATCTTTAGTGGTTCGTACTTTTAAACAATTTGCTATGCCACACACGATAAAATGGTCATTGTTGAATGTTGTGTTTGTACTTATCTTTGAGCGCTCTTTGTCTTCTTGTATTGTGTTGGGCGTGTCTGTGGGTGGTGTTTCTGTGTTTGGTGGTTTATTTGAATGGTTCACGTAATTCCAATGCTGGGAAATGAGAGCCATACCGAGCAGTTCAAACTTGGGGCTATTTTAGTAGTGTCTGACCTGCGCAATGCATCATGGGATTGGACTATACTACGGGAAAAGGGGAGGGTTTCAGTGAATGTGTTATTTATACATGATAGATGGGCAAAAGTGCAATAGTTTTTATGGTAATGTGCAGTGTTTATATGAATGGGTGATTATTGCTGTACATGTAATCCGTTATGCCTTTTGTGACAATGATTAATTAATGTGTAGGGCTGGTATGACGCAGGGGAGGGGCTTAGGGCCTAAAAGGGGATCCTCATTCAGTGTATGGGAGATTGAGAGGGGACAGCAAGGATAACGCAGACTGTGGTTGTAAAAGTTCCATATTTTGTGGAAGTGCTATTTCTCAGTGGCGCAAAAACAGGGCATGCTCTATATGTGGTGCATATGGGTGCTCTTCTGAGGGGGTGCCAAAATATGGGAGGGACAAAAAATTATCATGCTATGTTTTAAAACTACTCTTATACTTTTAACTCTTGGCTATGCTCAAAATATTCTGCTTAAAATGGTAAAGAAACATCCAACATCCCTTTACTTTCCACAGCTTAGGCTACTCACCGTGGAAGGAAAGGAGAGGGGAGGAGGGGCGGCGCTGCTGAGTGCTCCATACAGTAGCTGTCGCCCATAGACCAAGTGATGTGAGGGGATGCGCCAAAAAATGTTGATGTGGATGAAAGACAGTAGCGGGTATGGACTATGATGGAAACAGATCTCATGCTCAGGTATTGTGGGGTACAATAACTGGCAGTGCCTTTCCAAAACCTTACAACACCATGAAACCAGCAGGTGTCACATCAATGCTTACCTCATGTGGAAGGAACTAGAATCACGCATGCGCACAGGGAAAACAATCAACAATGACATACAAAGGGCACTAGACCATGAAAAGGCACACCGGAGAGGTGTGCTCACAAGGGTAGTATATACTGTAGTAGTTGTGTATACTCTTCCTTGCTGAACGAAACCTCCCTCTAAGGAGGAAAGATGCGAAATTAGGCAGTCCTAAAAATGGAAATCTCTTGGGTTTTCTTGAGATCTTAGCAAGATATGACGTCACCATGAGAGAACATTTACAAAAGGTAGCCTCCAAAGAAACCACAAGGGACCTGACATGGTACACACAAAATGAGTTCTTAGACTCTATTGCTGAATGTGTACTTAGCAAAATCTGCATTCAAGTAAAAGCCTCCAAATACTTTGCAGTGGAATTGGATTGTACACCTGACATTTCCAAACAAGAACAGGCCTCAATAATTATTCGTTATGTGGATACAGACGAAAACAAAAAAACAACAATACATGAGTCCTTTGTGGGTTTCACTGTTGTAAAGAACACCACTGGGCAAGGCCTCACTGACACCCTGTGTGCTGTTCTTGACAGTCTGGGGCTGGATCTTGCTAACTGTAGGGGCCAAAGCTATGACATTGGTTCCAATATGAGGGAAGTGCACAAGGGAGTTGCAAGCCCTAGTACAGCAGAAGTATCCAGAGGCACTGTTCATACCCTGCTGTAGCCACAGTCTTAACCTTCTGATATGTGATGCAACCTCTTCAAACAAAGTATGTCTGACATTCCTTGGCACTCTACAAAGATTGTACACAACCTTCTCATCCTTTGTAAAGAGGTGGGATGTCTTACAATAATTTGTGTACATAACTCTTAAGCCTTTGAGTGACACAAGTTGGGAAGCCAAAATAGACTCAGTTAAAGCTGTACGTTATCAGTTAGGGGGGATTCTCAATGCTTTGGAGCAGCTAGAGGAAATCTCTGATGATAGCAAAACTGTCTCAGAGGCAAAATCCCTCTCTGAGGAAATTACCGGCATGGAGTTTCTTGTGTGCCTCATTATTTGGTGTGACCTATTGTCAGAAATCAGCTTTGTTAGCAAAGCCCTGCAAGCAGCTGATGTCTCAATGGACATGGCCATCAGAATGATTAATTCCTTAAAGGAATTCATTCTTAAGTATAGAGAGGAGGGGTTACAGAAATCAGTTGACACTGCATGCAAGTTAGTTGTTGAAATGGATAGATGTCCAGTATTCAAACAGAGGCGTATCAGAAAACCAAAACGGTTTCATGATGATAACAGTCATCAGTGAACATCTGCAGCAGGATCCAGAGGAGAACTTCAGATGCATGGTTTTCAATGTAATTGTTGATACTGTCATCCAGGAGCTGTCAGACAGATTCCAAAATTTGTTCCTTGTGTCAGAAAGATTCAAGTTCATAGCCAGGATGGAGCAGATGACACAAGAGGAATTAGAAGAATCTGTAACCAGATATGCTCTCTCAACCAATGATGTCTCTATAGACATAATTCAAGAGATATATCCTGCTAGCCACCTGTTAAAGGGATACAAAATGGCTATAGACAAATTGAACTGTCTTCTGCAGGAAAATCTCCACTTGGTTTTCCCCAATTTGACTGTAGCCTTCAGAGTTTTCCTGACCATGCCAAATACCTTTGCCTCAGCAGAGAGATCCTTCAGCAAGCTGAAGCTTATTAAGACTTACCTTTGGTCAACCATGAGTAATGACAGATTAACACAACTGTCAGTGATCTCGATTGAAAATACTCTGGTGTGGTCTATTTCCTTTGATTCTATACTTGACAAATGGGCAAGTGCCAAGGCACGACATGTTACAATTTAGTTCCTTCCTATCCTTTGGCCAGTGATGGACTGGATAGTAACAAAGTACTTTTAGTACAAAGCACAATTAGTTGCTGTTTAGTTTAGTACAAAGTAAAATTAGTTGCTGTACTAACTTACCTTTTTGAAGTATTTGTACTTTACTGAAGTAGTTGCATTTTGGTACTTGAACTCTACTACATTTGGGTCAAAGATGAAATATCTTACTTTTTGTTTTACTCCATTTTCTTACTTTTTCCTTTTAACACCCTGACTGGTGTTCTGGACATTGTGTAAATGTTTTGTGCTATGAGTACCTCAGTTGTTATAGTGAGATATGTTTAAATAAACTTCAGTAAACTGTAAAATGTGCATGTATGTGTATGTATGTATTGCTGCATACCCCCCAAAAAGTGGGTAGTTGCGGCCCTGCACAGAAGTATGGCAGGCCAGAACTGAGTTTTCAAAAACTCTTTATTTTCAGCTTTCACAATCTCCCAGTACCACAGACACACGTGTGCACGCACACAACACATCATTTGTCTGGTTGGGGAGAGAGCTCCCTTCCTCTGTTCTCTCTCTCTCTCTCTCTCTCTCTCCTTATATAGGGCAGGTTACTGGGGAAGACACACAAACACAGGCTAATTGACATCAGGTGCAGTGATTCTCCACTTACCTTCCCTGACTCTACCCTTCAGTCACAGACCAACGCTTGACCACGCCCCCACTGCCACACCAACCTACAGGAATTCCAGAAGAATTTGAGGCTAGAAGTGAAGTTGCAACAGGTTTTGAGTCCATTTTTCTGTGGCCCACTGTCAATAAAAATATTGAATGGATTAACTACATCTATTATAATCAGCAGAGATTCATTAATTACACTGATGCTGCACTTACGGCTCTAGGTGAACAATTGGCTGCAACTAGCAAAATGACGTGGCAAAACAGGCAGGCTCTTGATTGGATAATGGCAGAGAAAGGAGGAGTTTGTTTGATGTTTGGTGAACAGTGTTGTCCATACATTCCCAACAATACAGCCCCTAGTGGTTCATTTACAGAAGCAATGACAAAATTGAAAGATCTCAGAAAAAAAAAGGGCATGATAATGCTGGATATGATCAGCATGTGTGGAATTGGTTTAATTTAAGATTTGAACATTTTTTACAAAGATTGCAATAACAGTTTTCATGTGTCTGATCATTCTTGTCCTGATGGGATGTTGTGTGTTCCCTTTAGTTAGATCATCGCTTACTAAGGCAGTGACAGGACAAATGATGGTGTTGTGTTCTAATGATTCCAAGAATTTGGAGAACCCAAGCTATGAGATTGATTGGCCAGCTCTAAATCCTATACCAGATTATAGAAAGATGATGGTAATAGTATCAGTAGTAGTAACACTGAGAATTCAAAAGAGTAAATTACTGAGGTCAAAACTGAAACTCCACAAAAGTAAAATTACCAGATTCGTAAATTGATCAATGATTTTAATGATGATAAACAGTTATTTTGATTTCTAATCAGCATGATGTAAAGTGCAGAAAGTGAGTTGCTGAACCCAATTGCATAGTTCTGAGTGAGTATGTTAATCTCTAGCTGTGATTTTTTTTAATCACTGGCAGTGGTCGAGTTGTAAAATCAAACCAGGGGGGATGGTCAGAGATGGATTCTGATTATTGGGGGTTCGGGGGTTT
>JAPEKM010000025.1:18420996-18435222 GCA_027575975.1 Cathorops multiradiatus
CCAACAGAAGTCAATGGGATTTACAAAATGCTAAATAAAACACGACAGGAACGGTCGTCAAAATTTTGGTGTCGATCATTCGATTTCATCCTAGACACTCCAGAAAAGGGGCTAAAAGTGTTTAAAACCAGAATTTTCATTTAAGAACAGCGTGGTAACTTACCAATACTGAATGCTGATTCTGATCAAATGTAATTCAATGTTCTGTCAATCCAATGTACTGTACAAAGTCAAAGTTCTAACAATAAAAATAGTAGTAGGCATCCGTCAGTCTCAGGAGACGATGGAATTGCACTCAGAGATGATGTCCTTGAGCAGCTGCAGTTGTGACTATGTAGTCCTATCCTTGAGTGACAGTCCCGCTGGCAGGTCATGCAGATAAAAGCTGTAGCAGTCTGTATTGGTGGTGGTGCTTTCCTGCGCTGCCATTTCTCTTCGTGTTTGTTGGCAATGGTTTCTTCAAGCACTGCAAGGCCCTTCCCCACCTCTTTCCCACCTCTCTCTATCTTGCACTAGTTGCTTCCAGGCACTTGCATCGATGTTTAGGGCTTTCAAATCCCACTCGCACACATCCTTATATCTCAGGTGCGGTCTTCTAGTGGGACTCTTGCCTGTTGCTAGTTCACCATACAGCAGGTCCTTCGATATTCTGCCATTCTCCATGTGTTCCACGTACCCTAGCCAACTCATCCTTCTCTGTTTTAGCAGGCTGTACATACTGGACATACTGGTGCATTGTAGCACAGCAGCGTTCATGATGCGGTCTCTCTAGGTGATGCCCAGGATGCAACAGAGGCAGCGCATGTGGAAGGTGTGCAGTTTCCTTTCCTGGTGGGCTTTCAGTGTCCAAGACTCATTGCCATATAGGAGAGTGATGATGATGCATGCTCGGTAGACATGGATCTTGGTTTTCAGGTTTAGCTTGTTGTTGGTCCATACCCTGGAGGACAGCTTGGACATTATTGTGGCAACTTTCCTGATGCACTTTCCCAGCTTAGAGTCCAGATAGAGGGTGTCTGCTATTGTTGAGCCAAGGTATGTGAAGGTGTTGACTACATCCAGAGTATGCTTGCTGATCTTGATTTCAGGGATTCCCTTGGCACCCTGAGCCATGATTTGTGTCTTTTTCAAGCTTATGTCACCATAAGCTTGAAAAAGACACAAATGGTTGCAGGCATCACTGAAGCTAATCATCAAGCACTGTAGCTCTTCAGCTGTCATCAGCAAACAGGAAGTCCTGTAGGCATTTAGTCCAGACCTTAGTCTTGGCACGAAGTCTTGAGATGCTGAACAAGTTTCCATCACTTCTTGTTTTGAGATAGATGACCTCTGTGGCAGAGCCAAAAGCGTACTCCAGGAGTACAGAGAAGAAGATGCCATACAGCATGGGAGTGAGCACACATCCCTGCTTGACACCACTGTGAATCTCAAAAGCTTCTGAGACAGAGCTGTCAAAGACCACTGTGCCTTTCATATTCGAATGGAAGGATTAAATGATGCTGAGGAGTTTGGGGGGCATCCAATCTTTGTGAGGATCTTAAACAGTCTTTCCCTTCTGACAAGGTTAAATGCTTTTGTCAGGTTGATGAAAGCCAGGTACAGTGGGCGCTATTGTTCATGGTGCTTCTCCTGCAGCTGGTGTACAGAGAAGATCATGTAAGTGGTGGATCACTTTGCTCTGAAACCGCATTGTGACTCAGGGTAGACTCACTCAGCAAGGACCATGAGCCTTTGCAAGGTGACTCTGGCTTTCCCACGATGCTGAGGATGGAGATACCATGGTAATTATTGCAGTTGGAATGGTTGCCTTTGTTCTTATAGAGCGTCACAATGTTAGTATCCCTTGTGTCTTGTGGCACTTGACCTTCTCTCCAGCATAAGTGAAGAATATGGAGCAATTCTGGCACAACATCTTCCTGCCAGCATTTCAGGATTTCAGCTGGAATGCCATCTCTTCCTGGTGCCTTACCAGAGGCAAGTGATTTCAGGGCCTTGAGTAGTTCTCCTTCTGTTGGTTCTTCATCGAGTTCCTCTAGAACAGGCAACTGTTCGATGGTGTTGAGTGATGTTTCTGAGACTTGGTTTTCTCTAGCATAGAGCTAGGAGTACTGTTCTACCCAGCACTTCCTTTGGAGTTCTCAGTCTTGTATGATGTCTCCAGCTATGGATTTCAGGAGAGCAGACTCCTTCTTGACAGGGCCGACAGCCAGCTTGATGCCTTCATACATGCCTCTGATGTTGCCAGTGTCTGTTGCTGTTTGGATCTTTCTGCATAGCTCCATCCAGTAGTCACTGCATAATGGTGGGCTGTTGCCTGGACTTTGCTGCAGGCAAAGTGCACTGCTTCTTTGGTTTGGTCACTAGGAGATGCTCTGTGGGCTGCTAGCACTCTTTTTCTCTCATCAATGATGGGTATCGTGGTTTGAGAGTGTGCTTCAAACCAGTCCGCTGATTTCCTTGTTTTCTTTCCAAAGCAGGACATTGCAGATGCATGGATGTTGCCTCTGAAGTGCTTCCATTGCCCTTTTGCACTTGTGGTTGGAGGTTCCATGAGAAATCCCTGCACTGCAGTTCTAAGTGCCTTGCTCATGGAGGTTGGTGAGAGATTGCTAACTATACAACAAGGGGAAAGAAGAGTACCTTCCAGTTGTGAGTGAATGCTGACGCATTTTGGCTGCCACTACTCTATGGAATTGCTATGATTAAGTGATTTTCTTTCTACTAAGAAGAAGAAGAAGCCTTTATTTGGTCACATGTACTCAAGCACAATGAAATTCCTCCTCTGCATTTAACCCATCTGAAGCAGTGTACTCAGAGCAGTGGGCAGCTATGCTACAGCACCCAGGGAGCAGTTGGGGGTTAGGTGCCTTGCTCAAGGGCACTTCAACCATGATACAGAGGGAGGGGAAAGTGCTGTTCATTCACTCAACTACCCTCAGATTTTTCCTGCCAGTCCCAAGAAATTGAACTGGTGACCCTTTGGGCCCAAGGCTGCTTCTCTAACCTTCAGGCCATGGCTGCCCCCATAGGCTACTATCTACCTGTCTTCATTGTTGTTAACTGTTTTAAACTGTGTTTTAACTCTACTATGTGCATAATGGAGCAATTTGCTGCTGTTCAACACCTGTCTGACTTCTGCTGCTTCTGGATTGTTTGGATTATAGTCTACTATTTACAGGATTGCTTACTATGTTCATATTGGAGCAATTTGCTGCTGTTCAACATCTGCCTGGCTTCTGTTGCTTCTGGACTGTATGGATTATAGGCTACTGTTTACAGGACTGAGCTACCTGAGCCACTACCCCAGGAATATAAACTGTGGTTCTACTCTTCCATCTGTATAGGTTTTACTACTACTAATTGTCTGCTGCCAAGGATAAGCTAACTGTTCAGCTATCAGGAAACTCTTCTGAACTGTCTACCTGCCCAAAGTGTTTGTTTACCCAATTCAATTAAATTATTCTTTATTTATGGGCAGCACGGTGGTGTAAGTGGTTAGCATGGCCACCTCACAGTGAGAAGGTTCTGAGTTCGAGTCCAGCAGCTGGTGGGGGCCTTTCTGTGTGGAGTTTGCATGTGTCTGTGTGGGTTTCCACTGGGTGCTCCAGTTTCCCCCACAGTTCAAAGACATGCGGCTAGGTTAATATAGGATGGCCTCGGGCTGAGGCACCCTTGAGCGAGGTACCTAACTCCCAACTGTTCCCTGGGTGCTGTTAGGATGGCTGCCCATTGCTCTGGGTATGTGTGTGTTCATTGCTTACATGTGTGTGCATGTGTGTGTTCACTGCTTCAGATGGGTTAAATGCAGAGAGGAATTTCACAAGCGTATGATGAATAAGGTTGTTGTTCTTCTTCAGTGTACAACAAAATTCTATTTCTCTAGTGGATCATATAAAAAGACAAAAACATAAATTGGTCATATAAAAACAGACATAAAAACAAGGAAACATAAAAAGATGATAATAAAACACCATAAGAAAATTAAAGGTGAGGTAAAATGTAGATAGATAGATAGATAGATAGATAGATAGATAGATAGATAGAACTTTGTCATTGTTTTAGAAACAACGAAACAGTTTAGCAGCTCTCAGTACTGGCAGTGCAAAATGCAAGGAACGGGGGAAAAAACCTCACATAAGTACAACATAACACAGAAAGAAACACAATAAACAGGCATAAAAGCAATAAATAGGCATTTTCCTTGGGGGAAGGTGTTTGTTACCCCTCACTGGTGGAGCTGAGGCAGGGGAGGTGGGGTTGTGCATCTGACAGCTTGAGGGTAGAAACTATTTTTTAGTCTGTTTGGTGCAGCTCTGATGAGTCTGTATCTCCATCCAGACAGCAGTATGGAGAACAGATGATGTCCAGGGTGGGCATGGTCCTGTAAAATACAGCTGACCTTCTTTTGTAGTTGGTCAGCATAAATGTCTTTGAGAGGAGGTAGTGGTGTATCAATTATGCACTCTGCCACTATCACCACCCACTGCAGGTCCTTCTTGTCCTCCATAGTGCAGCTGGAAAACCACGACATACAACAGTAGGTCAGGAGACTCTCTATTACAGATCGATAAAAGTTGATCAGCAGGTGACGAGGGAGGCGAGTTTGCTTTGACTTCCTAAGGAAGCAAAGCCTCTGTTGGGCTTTCCTCACCTGGTGAAAAATGTTTGTGGTCCAGGTGAGATCAGCTGAGATATGGACACCAGAGAACTTGAAGATCTCCACCCTCTCCACCTCCTCACTGTGTATGCAGAGGGCAGAGTGTTCGGTGTGCCTCAGTCTCCTAAAATCCACTATAATTTCCTTAGTTTTTGAAGTGTTTAAGTCCAGGTTATTGTCTGAACACCATTTTGTCAAGTGCTGAACCTCCTCCCTGCAGGCTGACTCATTGTTGTTAGTTATCCTTCCCACTATGGTGGTATCATCAGAAAATTTGACAATGGTGTTACTGGTGTGGATGGGGGAACAGTCATGGGTGAAGAGGGAGTAGAGGAGGGGGCTGACGACACACCCCTGTGGTGTGCCTATGTTCAAGATGAGAGTGGACGATGTGTAAAGTCCACTCCTGACATTCTGTGGTCTGTTACTTAGGAAATCCAATGTCCAAGTGCACAGTTAACTGCCTAAGCCCAGGTCACTCAGTTTTTGAACTAGCTTGTGGGGAATGACCGGCTGCTTTCCTCACATTGACTCTCTGCAGGGTGGCTCTGACCTGCTGGTGTTGATGCAGCCGTATGGGGTCATCCTTCCCTGTTAGTGCTGGGTGGATGTTGGCTTCCCTGTTTCATCGATTGAAGTGAGAAAAGAAGCAAGTTCAGTGTGTCCGGCAGAGTGCAGTCTGTGGGGTTTATATGTTGTTGTCCTTGTAGCCAATCAGAGTTTTTATCCCCTGCCACATACCTTTGGAGTTATTTCTGTTAAAGTGTTCCTCTATGTGCTGCTTTTACCTGCGCTTGGCCTCTCTGGTACCCCTCTTCAGGTTTCTCCGTGCTGTTTTGTAGGCCTGCAGATCCCCAGATTTAAACACAGAGTCACGTGTTTTGAGCAGGGCCCGCACCTTACTGTTGAGCCACGGTTTATGATTAGGGAACACTCTCTAACAGTTTTTGTCTCAGTCACATTCTCAGCACAGAACTTAATGTACAAGAGGACAGCTGTTGTGTCTCTCTCCAGGTCTGCCTCCTCAGCAAAAATTCCCCAGTCTGTATCTTCAAAACAGTCCTGCAGGGCTAAGGTGGCTTCCTTAGTCCATACTTTGTTTTTGTGGATGGTTTCTGTCTGCAGCTGAGTGGTTTGTATGATGGAATTAGAGTCAGAGAGAGAGACGATCCGAGAGACCCAGGTGTGGCAGAGGGCTGGCTTTGAAAGCATCTGATATGTTGCAGTAGACTTGATCTAAAATATTATTTTCTCTTGTTGGGAAGTTTACATACTTGTGGAATTTGGGCAGAACTGACCTCAGGTTGGCATGATTAAAGTCTCCTGCCACTATAACTATACTGTCTGGTTGTGCTGACAGATGCTGGCTAATGGAGTGGTATAGCTTCTCCATAGCTAGCCTAGCGTTAGCTTGTGGTGGCACATACACAGCTGTTATGACAGCTGATGTAAACTCCCTTGGCAAGTAGAAAGGTCTACACAGCAGATAATCTATGTCCGGGGAGCAGCAAGTGTCTTTAACTGTAGCATTTGTGCACCAGCTGTTATTTAAATAAATACAAAGTCCTCCTCCTCTACTCTTACTGGAATGAATGGTCCTGTCCACTCTGAAGATAGTGTATAGCCCGCTAACTCGATAGCAGCATCCGGGATGTTTTGGTCAAGCCAAGTCTCTGTAATTATCATCACACAGTGGTTCAGACTGTGTGACATGATCCGCAGTCGTAGCTCGTCCACTTTGTTGTTTAGTGACCGGGAATTAGCAAGAAAAAGACTTGGGACCAGCGGTTTGTGAAGGCTAGCTTTTAGCTTCGCCTGTAGCCCCCCTCTCTTCCCTCTTTTCTGCTTTCTGTATTGCTGCTGTCTTCTCCCCCTCAGCAGGGGGGTGTTTAGCCCCTCGCTCTCAGGAGAGCGCTGAATCTCCGGAGGGATGGAATCCCAGTTGTCAGCCTCGAACTTGCAGTGAAAATCATTCAAAACTGAAATCAGCTCAGCTCTGCTGTACTGTACACACATAGTTACAAAACCTTGCAAGACAAACGCAATAAAAAACAAAGTAAAAACAAAATGACTGCCAAAACGTGAGGAGTGCTGGGCTGCTTCATCTGGACATGCCATCACCATTAGTCATTAGTTTTAGTAAAGACTCTTGCTGTTGCATTTTGAACTAACTGGAGCTTGTTTATGCACTTATTGGAACAGCCAGACAGTAAGACATTACAATAATCCAACCTGGAAGTAACAAAGCCATGAACTAGTTTTTCTGCGTCATGTAGCGACATTAAATTTCTTATCTTAATATTTCTGTGATGAAAGAAAGCTACCTGGGTAATGTTATCGCTATGAGTTTCAAATGAAACTCATATGGGGTCTTTCATATGTAGAAGAACTATTGAGGAGATGACAGAGACAACCTCAAACTTCAATTGTCATTTGGCAAGACTCCACCCAGAGGAGTAAGTGATATACTTTATACTTAGCTGTGTTCATTGCCCTGTTGATAAGCGGGGCTTGCTTGCTGACCTAACTAGCTAGTGTTAATGCTCTCTCGTTATTTGCCCTCTTGATAGTGGGGCTTGCTGAGCAATGAACAAGCTTTTTATTTGTATCCTATTAACTAAAATGGAGCAGTCAAGCAGTAACATTAGTCCAACACAGTTGCAGAGATGGTTTTCAAGCAACAGTCACCATTAAATGGCGCAGCTGGAGTCTTGTTCTCTGACTTAACTTGGACTTGACTCAGATCAGTAGTGGACTTAACTCGGACTTGACTTGAAATTCTTTAATGACTTGGACTTGACTTGGACTTGAACACTGGGGACTCGAGACTGGACTCGGACTCAAGGTTTAGTGACTTGACTACAACACTGGTGTAAATGTTAAATACTCAGCTCCTCTTTTTGAAAGGGATAATTGGAGTTAGCTGCCAATAGGCAGGGCATCTCTGTGGGAGGTGGTGTGATTTAGTCTATCTTGTTGTGATATCCCCTTTGTTGTCATTCTCACAAATGAACTTGAGGTTAGGGAGGTAATGCTTAGCTACAGCAATATTTTATTTACTATTAGTGATTGTAGATAGCTAGACAGCTAGGCAGCCAATATTTAGCTCTTTACATTTAGCTACTTCAGGCACAGTATTTTGTGTAATGCTAGTCATAAAACTATAGTATATTAATCAAATATACCATGCACTGAGAGGCTCTGGTTGAAATTATGGATTCTCTGAGGTGACTGGCATAGTACTATTTAGTGAGGGGCACAGCCCCAAATAAAATAGTTCTATGCCAGTCACCTCAGAGAATCCATAATTACCAGACCCTCTCCGTGCATGGCATATTTGATTTATATCCCTCATTAAAAAATTCAAAACTAAAAGTGTTAAGATTGAATGTCAACATAAGCTCACTGGAGGCAGCCATGTTTGTTGTTTATGTCGGAGCGAGCTTCGACCTGCGCATGTGCAATGTACCATGTTATTGCCTGCCTTGCTAGGCATGTGACTCAAGTCAGCTGTATAGCTTGAAATTGTGACATCAGGTTCATGGTATAGCCAGGATATACCATGATTGACTCACACCATATCCATTTTTTTGTCATGAGATACATTGCTTAATCAGTGGTGGAACTATTTTATGTCACGTGAGCTATCCTTGGCCAATTTTTTGATGAGGGATATAATACCTTATATTATGGACCCGTTAGCTAGTTACTTGGGTAACATACTTTACCAACAGCCCCTTGTTGGAACATTAACTGACTTGCTTACAAAGCAAATGCAAGACAGTTAGCGTCAGCCAGCAACTTTTTCAATAATTAAATGATGTTCTTCAATTAATTTTAAGCTGCATATAAATTACAGATACCATATGACCACTTGCTGTTAGTCTGTCTCAGAGATCTGCAAGTGAGGGGATTTACTCCCATCAAAAAAAAAAAACCATACATGTCTGTCAATGACATAATGTGTTGACAGACAGGTTGCATGAATAAAAGAAATACACCACATCTTCAATTAAACAGTTTATCAGAAAGACTTCAGTCATTGTGTCAGTGCGTGACATAAATGCATTTTTAATGGAGACCAAAATGTTCTCATGGAAGGGAACATGGTACAGTACAATAATATCTCCACAAATGTGTTCTTTTCAATTAAAAAAAAGCAAAATAATGAATTTTGTAGCCAAATAAAGGTTAGTTCTCACACTGTGTTCCTCTGACCAGGCCCCCTCCTAAACACACACTGAGTCGTGTGATGATCACTAAGAACCGTGGGAAGGATAAGCTGTGGTGCTGCACTCGGGAACCGCTTAAACAGCCGCTGCTGAAGAAGGTTCTGGCTAATGAGGACCTTTCACAGGACGCCTGCATGGCCTTCATCGATATCCTCTTACCACTATGTATTTATTTATGCAGAAAACGTATGGCCCTGAAAGGACTCAATGGTATAGAGATTAATGTTTAAACTGCTCTCATACACAAATATACTGGTTGCATGAATTCCCTACACAGGAATTTTTTGATGAGGGATAGAATACCTTATATTATGGACCTAGCACTTTATACTGAAGGTGCAAAATACACACAGATAAACAAATCAACTCACAAAGGGCTTATCGACACATGAAGACCTGAGAGCTTTAATTCTTCTGAATAAGTCAATTTTATTAGGGAAACAAAGATTTTGTGGATTTTGAGAAATTGCCATGTTCACAAAATAGTTAACACAATATCTCTATTTTGACAGAAAATAAACTGCATGTTTTTCAAGTGCAAGTTTATTTTTGCTGAGAAGCTAGGGACCCCGTTGTGTGTTTAAATAAATAAATAAACCTTCCTCAGCCCCGATTTATTTTATGAAATATATTAGTGAAATTATTATTCAAATGATTTAGGGTAATATTCTGGCATTTTAATCCTGAGCTTTCCAGTCACAGAATAGGTCAAAGTTGGTATAAATTTTTAAAACTTATACTTTTTTTCAGTTATTAAGGTTTGGATTAAACCTATTTATTTATGTCCCATCAAGCAGGCTCATAACTATGATTACTTTGGTAATCATTGTAACAAGTCCCTGATGTGGGTGGAGTACAGAAGCACGGCAGGCAGGAATTGATGTTCTCTCACACACACACACACACATATACACTTCCACTTATTTTGTTAGCGTTTCAGCTTTATGCACTCACACTCTCACAGTCACACATGCAACACACACGTGTTCTGGTCGGGAGAGCTCCCCTCTTTCTGCTGTCTCCCTCCTTTTCTATCCTCTGTCACTGCAACACAGACACACAATTAGCCACAGGTGCATATTGACTTTGCCACTCACCTTCCCTGGCTCTGCCTTCCATTCACAAACTGACACCCCCACTGCCACATACCTGCCTGCAATGGACTCCCCCCCCAGATACCAATGGGTGATCTGCGCATTGGCATCTTTCATGCAGTGGAGCCACTGGAGGGGCGCGTGGCCGACTTGCCGTGTGACCTCGAAGGCCCTTGCCACTTGACGACTAATTTGGAACTTCACGTGGGCAATAATACAAGTACTTTGTCTCCCAGCGTGAACTCTCTAAGGCGCGTGCCCCTGTCATACAACCGGGCTTGATGTTATTGTGCTTGCTGCAGATTACTCTGGGTTAAGTGCATGAGGGTGTGGAGCTTTGCGTGCAGATCGAGAATGTATTGAATTTTGTTTCTACTAGGTGAAGGTCCCTCATCCCAATTTTCCCGCAGCATGTCCAAGATGCCATGCGGCTTTCACCTATAAAATAATTCAAACAGGGAAATCCTGTGGTTGTTTGCTGGACCTCTCGTACTGCAAATAACAGAGGCTCAAGCCATCTGTCCCAATTATGTGCGTCTTCACTTACAAACTTCTGAATTAGATTTTTAAGTGTTTGATTAAACCTCTCTACCAAACCATCCGTTTGTGTATGATAAACGCTGGTGCGGATAGATTTGATTCCCAACAACCCAGACAGCTTGCACAGTGTGCGTGGCATACACAAAGTGCCTTGGTCTGTCAGGATTTCTTTCAGAATCCCAACCCAGGTGATAATTCTTAATTTCCCTGAGGGAACCCTCCCAAAGGGATCAATAAAGATTTATCTAATCTAATTTAATCTAATACGGAAGAGTGCTTCCGCAATACTGCATGCTGAGATATTGCGGACAGGCACCGCTTCCGGATGTTGCGTTGCATAGTCCACCAGAACTAAAATAAAGTGATATCCTCGTGCTGACCGATCTAATGGCCCGACGAGATCCATACCCCTTCGAAAGAATTGGGTCTTGATTAGAGGGAGAGGGCACAAAGGCGCCTTTGTAGTGGCCGCAGGATTTACTAATTGGCATTTGCAGCACGCCGCACACCACCGACGAACATCTCCGTGAATCCCTGGCCAATAGAATCGGGCCATTATTCGGGCTAGTGTTTTTATCCTGTCCCAAATGTCCGGCCATGGGATTAAAGTAAGCCACATGGAATACGAGTTCCCTAAGGATTAACAAGTGGGTTATTTGTTCACCGGTGTGAGTGTCCTGTGTCACTTGATATAGTCTATCTTTAATAATTGCCGGAGTCCCTGCTTGCACTCGGTGCAAAATGTATACTGTTTCTACTTATTCAGGTGACATTGGGCATACCTAACAACCTGTCTTTTCTTTCTCTTCCCTCCCCCCATCCGTCCCTCTGAGTTACATGTCAATCCTGAGATCGAGATGCTGACCTCTTCTGCTTCTCGAACCTGCCTGATCCATCCTGATGCCCTATGCCTGGCTGGAGTCTCATCACATCGCTCCTGTGGAGGACGGCCCCATATGGACAGTCACACTTAGAAGATACTCTGGAGACTTACAGTAATGCTTTGATGACTGAGGACTACACTACAGTTAACTTGCTAACTTTAGGACTGCAGTTGTCATGAAGAGTTTTGCACTCAAGTTTCCGTCAATGAAGAGTTATAACATCAATGAAACTGACTTCATGTTAAAACTGTTAATGTTATAATCATGTTGTCTGTTGTCATCGAAATGGGGATGGGTCCTCTTGAGGTTTCTTCCTCATGTCATCTGGGGGAGTTTTTCCTTCTCACCGTCACCACAGGCTTGCTCATTGGGGATAGATTAGGGATTAAATTAGTTTACGTTTAAAGTCATTCAAATTCTGTAAAGCTGCTTTGCAACAATGTCTATTGTTAAACATGCTATAGAAATAAACTTGACTTGACTATTCAGTCATTCATCAAAAACTTATAGATGAATGGCTGAATAGTCAAGTCCACGCACTGCTTGAGCAATCACCCTCACGTTTCGGCTGCTTGCTCGAAGAGAGCGAGGAAAGCTTTTGGATCATCCTGCGGGCCCAATGTATACATTACACACGGTATAGAAATAAACTTAATAATTGCAAAGTATGGGAAGATGGGTGCCGCATTTGGCTGGAAAGTTTGACCATCGCTCACTCTCACTTGGTCAAACGCATGCCGCAGATTCCCATCTCGTGACTGCTCTAAAGGGAAATTCTCGAGGATTCCCTCACTCCTCATATCATCCTGACGCGGGGATGACGTGGACAGCTCTGTGGCAGCTTCTCCAGTCAATGCCACACCGGGATCCCCCTGTGATGTTGTACGGCAGGACCCACTCCCTACTACTACTGTCAGTCTATACAGACTATGAACTCTACGCAAAGGAACAAATGACAGTGAAGATTACAAACAGTCCAGAGTTCGATTCAAGAGGCTTGTTTACCGACGGCCGCATGCCGTCGGTGTCTTCTTTCAGTCTCCCTGACCTCCCATCCTCTGTGGACCGCTTTAGCTCCCTCCCATACCACTATACACCATCTGGCCTGGTTGCTTGCCAAAGTCTCCAGCTGCTGATGGCTGATACCAGCCAGGCCCAGGCGCCGCTTTACCGTGTCCTTGAATCGGAGTCGCGGTCGACCACGGGGTCTTGACCCCTCATTCAGTTCAGAGTACAGCAGGTTCCGCGGCAGTCGGTTTTCAGACATCCTGATGACGTGTCCAGTCCATCTCAGTTGTGAACGGGTAATCATAGCTTCCATGGACTGCATACCCGCTCGCCTCAGGACCTCAACGTTGGAGATATGGTCTCTCCAGGTGATACCCATCAGTCCGCGAAGGTGGCGTTGGACCAGGACAGACAGTCGTCGGACATGGCGGGCATAAAGGGTTGACACTTCTATTCCATATAGTAGTGCACTCAGTACTACAGCTCTGTATACGTTTAGCTTCATCTTCAGTCTTATAGGTTTCACATTCCACAGCCGGTCCTTTAGGCGTCCGAACGCAGTTGAGGCAGCCCGCACCCGTGCGTCAATCTCACTGTCCATAGAGTTGTCATTTGCCACAGTAGACCCAAGGTACGTGAAAGTAGCCGCTTCAACAAGTGGTGTTCCACCCAACAGGACCAGTGCTCACCAACACTGTTCACCAGCCACTTTAATAGAAACATCTGTTTCACTGCTTGTTCATGCAATTATCCAATCAGCCAGTTGTGTGGCAGAGGCACAATGCATGCAGATACAGATCAAAAGCTTCAATTACTGTTCTCATCAACATCGGAAGGGGAAAAATCAGCAAGCAAGCAAACAAAAATCCAGCGAGCTACAGTTTTACGGGTGGTAATGCCTTATTGATGAGAGCCGTCACAGGAGAATTGTCAGACTGGTTTGAGCTAACAGGAAAACTTTAGTAACTCAAATAACTACTCTTTACAAACATAGTGAGCAGAAAAGCACCTCAGAATATGCAATATGCCAAACCTTGAGGCATATTTGCTACAAAAGCACAACACAGCATCAGGTTCCACTCCTATGAGCCAAAAGTAGAATAGCTTCAATGGGGTTGGAGCTCATACTAGCCAGTGTTATGGGTGAGTTCGAAATCCAATTACTCCTGTCGGACGAGTAATGATTTTTGTGAAATTGAATGTGACCCCTCTGTATCCCCATCCATGGTAGGTGGTGTGACCTGGTGAACAACTCTTGTTGGTATATGTCTTTAGAGTCTTCTGGGTGAGTTTCAGTGAAAATGGCCCAGCAGTTTACGAAGAGTATTGGTTAATGTGACGAGTCCCCCAAAAATTTCAGGCGACCATAAAATCATAAATATGACAGGTGGTGCCACCATCTTGAAAACTTTTATGCACACCCACCTGGGTAACATAGTATGTGAGCTTGATCAAACTACAATCAATCCTGTAGGACGAGTATTGATTTTTGAAAATTGTGGACGGACAACAACAGACAAGCTCATCCAGCCTGGCCTGCGGCTGGATGAACTAAAAAAAACAGAAATCTGAAGTCATAGTGGACACAGGTTCACTGAAACTAGATAGATGAAGATTGCAAAAAACCATCACCTGGTCTTTTCCTGCCCTGAAGGACAAAGCTGGATTAAAAGCGAAGAAAATTAATTAACAATATCCATCCATCCATTATCTGTAGCTGCTTATCCTGTTCTACAGGGTCGCAGGCAAGCTGGAGCCTATCCTAGCTGACTATGGGCGAGAGGCGGGGTACACCCTGGACAAGTCGCCAG
>JAPEKM010000025.1:18755365-18765734 GCA_027575975.1 Cathorops multiradiatus
AAGATTGGACTTCTCTTATTTTTCTTCTCTTATTAGACTGTAGTTGAGAAGCTAACTCCCAGGAAATGGCCTCCATTCGTATTTGAAAAAGGCAAAATGCAAGAGCTTCCACCTCCCCCCGGACTGCTTCGCACCCTCCTCCGTTCTGTTAAAAATTTCTGGGGAGATCCCTGGATTAGGCAATCATAGTGCCATAGCTTTTTGACATGTCTCGGTCGGGAGACTGGCAACACTACAAGTTTGACCCCAACCAATCATTACTCACGTCCTTGCGTTTCATCGGGGAGGAGGGTCAAGAAACTGTCAATCATGGTGACAAAAAGGAACGTCAAGGAACACACTGTATGATTTGGGTGAGCATATACATTTCTTTTTTTAATCTGATATGCTAGACTTTTCATCAGGGTGCCATGGGGTGTCAGATCCCACATTAATGCTCTTCAACTATTTCATACGACAAGGCTGATTCGTTATTCCCGAAGTTCCTATTTGGGTCTGACACTAGAAATCACACCAGAACTGGGCTGAACTCATGTAATCTGATATCAGCAAAAAATAAAAATAAAAATGGAGGTCTGGGGGTCATTCCAACCGCTTCAACAGGCGTAGAAGCTAATTGCTCTGGTTCAACTTGTCACATTACTTCCTGTTTGTACTTGTATGATGCTGGGACAGGGTTACTGCTACTGATTTATAAAACCAGACTTTCATATTACCAAAGCACATAAATCATCTCTGAGAGACTCACAATCTACTTGTACAAAAATGACCTTAACTTAAGAAAACAAACTTTTTCATGCAAAGGGATAAAAGTAGTGTCCACCTATTTGCAAACCTGTGTGTACAAATTGGACATAGGGTAAGACATGTGTGTAACTGACACACATTGAAGAATTCCTTATGTGAAAGCAAACCTATGATTATGCAGCCCTCTGCCCTACTGGGTGAAGACTAAAATGTGAAAACGCTCCAAGTGAAAACATACAAGAGAGGGGGGAAAAGCCAAACTTTATAACAAAAGTATTTATTCATGCAGCTTTAGTTAACACAGAATGTAGGAGTGATTCCAAAAGCAAAATAAACCATTTTAAATTCACCATTATGTCTAAACTATAGCCAAATACGAGTAGGAGCACTTTAGTTGTGCATTTCCTGTCTATTCTCTGCTCAAGGTGGAAAAGCCAACACCAAACGTAGCAAGGGCGTTGATGTGATTGGAGTGTGGGCTTCTGGAGTCTCATTTTTCACCCACTGTTAGATCGAAGCAGCTTTTACTTGGCTGAGAAAAGTATGGGGCACAAAAATGAAAACTGCAAACTGGCATGATGGGTGTAAAACAGGTTGCCGGGACAACCCTGTTGCAAATTTTCTAACACATGGTGCTAGAGGGCTGTGAGGAGAGGAGATGTAATCTTATCACCTTTTTTTTCTCCTCAGAGGGATATTGGTCTAATTATTTTAGATACCTGCAAGCCTTTGAACTTTCCTGATTTTCCACAGTGCTTTATCAAGATCATAAAACACAAAGTTCATTTCTCATATATGACAAGACGAGTGAGAATACAGAAGTGAGAACAGATCACAAAAACACCTTGTACTATACAGTAACAGTCAAAAGTTTGGACACCCCTACTTAGGAGGTTTTTCTGTATTTTGACCATTTTCTACATTGTAGAACAATGCTGAAGACAACAAAACTGTGAAATAACATATTGAACATATATGGAAGTATGTGGTAAACAGAAGTATTACAAAAATAGTAAGTTTCATATTTTAGATTCTTCAAAGTAGCCACCATTTACCTTGCTGATGCTTTGCACACTATTCGCATTATCTTAACCAGCTTCATGACGTAGTCACCTGGAATGCTTTTCAATTCACAGGTGTGCCTCATCAAAAGGTAATTAGTGCAATTTCTTGCCTTCTTAATGCATTTAGGATCAAACAGTAAATAAAGTCACAATACAATAAATAGCCCTATTCCACAACTGTAGCAATCCATGTGTCAAGAACTGCTCAACTAAGTAAAGAGAAACAACATCCATCATTACTTTTAAGACATGAAGCGTCTTAAAAAAGAAAAAAACATTGAATTAGAAGGGGTGTCCAAACTTTTGACTGGTACTGTATGTCAAAAGATCCTCCTGTTCATTTCTCTAGTATTAACAGTGATACTCTATCATATGTCAGGGATATTAAAATCATCTTGCAGGTTCTCCTGATTAGCTTTTCTACTTCCTGATCAGATTCTGGCACTCAATCAGGATAACGCTGACGACTTACAGCTCAAAGTCCACTCCGTGCCGCTACAACCCTGATCTAACAAAATAGCCAGGTCTCGTCCTCCCGTCAGGCTGAACGGTTTTCATTTGCTGTGAAATACAAACTCACCCCATGCTATAAAACTTTAGATGGTTAGAATGTCAGAATGACCTAATGTTAAGTGCACTACAACTACACAATACACACATTTGATCTAGTTATTATACTATTACAACTAAACATGGTTTTCTTATTATTATCCATAGATCTTTTGTTATTCTGAAAATAAAATCAGAGTGGGCATTGTAGACATAAAAGACACCAGGGCCTGCACCGGCTGTTGATGTCTTCTATGGATGGCAGGCTGCAACAGGTGATGATCTGTGCTGTGCGTACCACCCTCTGCAGAGCCTTTCTGTCCACAGCCGAGCAGTTTCCATACCAGGAGGTGATCAGTGTGCTCTCCACCACACACCTGTAGAAGGCTCCCAGGACCGCAGGGCTCAGTCCGGCCTGCCTTAGCCTCCTCAAAAAGTAGAGGCGTTGGTGGGCCTTCTTGATCACGCTGGTTGTGTTCGTGGTCCACTTCAAGTCACTAGAGATGTAGACCCCCAGTTACTTGATACTGTGGACCATCTCTACAGCTTCTCCTCCAATGTAGAGGAGGGAGGGGGCGTGGTCACCTCTCCTGAAGTCCGCAACCATCTTCCCCACATTGATGCAGAGATTGTTGTCCCTGCATCAGTCCACCAGGTCCTCCACCTCCTGTCTGTACACTGCCTCGTCGCCATGGGATATCTGTCCCACCACCACCATGTCATCCACAAACTTCACAATATGATTGCCCAGATGTTTAGCAGTCATATATGAGCAGAGTATAGAGCAAGGGGCTGAGGACGCAACCCTAGGGGGAGCCAGTGTTGAGGATGATGGTAGAAGAGACGCCATGGATCCTCACTGTCTGGCCTGTGTGTCAGGAAATCCAGTACCCAGTTGCAGAGGGATGGTGGTAATCCAAGCAGCAGCAGTTTGTTGACTAAAGTCTGCGGGTCGATTGTGTTGAACGCCGAGCTACAGTCCAGGAAGAGCAGCCTCACGTAGGTGTCTCTGCTCTCCAGGTGGGTGAGCACAGAGTGGACGACAGATGAGATGGCGTCCTCTACAGACCTGTTTGTGCTGGGCCACAGAGTGATGGTCTTCCGTATTGGCCGGTTGTTTTTCAGCATAGGTTGATGGGCAGGGACCAGCAGGATGGAGATGTGATCAGAGAAGCCCAGGTGGGGCTGTGGCACCACAGCATACGCACCCCACTTGCTAGTGTACACCTGGTCCAGAGCATTGCCTCCCCTAGTTGCAATGTCTATGTTCTTATAAAACCAGGGCAGGTAGTTCGTCAGGCAGGCGTGATTAAAGTCCCCAGCAATCACAAAAAATGCCTCTGGATGTTGATCCTGCAGCTCGCTGACGTGCGTGTGCAGCTCCATCAGCGCTCGGAGGAATGTAAACAATCACCAGCAGCACTACCGTAAACTCCTGGGGCAGGTAATGTGGGTGGCACTTTAGCAACAAACTCCACAGATTCAGAGCAATGCTGGCTTACCAGGACGTAGTTTGTGCACCAGTTCTTGTTGATATAAGCACAGAGTCCTCCACCACGGCTTTTCCCCGACAGCTGATAGCGGTTGGCGCGGAAGAAAAGTAGTCTGTCCAGGTGGTACATGGAGTCCGGCATATTGTTATTCAGCCAAGTCTCAGTGAGCAGGAAAGCACAGCAATTCCTCATCTCCTTGTGGAAATTCAGTCTCAGCCTAAACAGGTCACTCTTGTTGTCCAGAGAGCAGACGTTAGACAGGAACAGAGTTGGAAGAGCAGGTCTGTTGTTAGCCCTTAGCCTAGCTAGCAAGCCGGCTCTCTTCCCCCTCTTCTGCCTCCGGGCACACCATTGTCTCCTTGTATGCTGCTGCTTTGTTTTCCTTCAATCAATCTCCTTTAGCAGCCCAAAACATCCTAACGCTGCCTTGACGTCTGGTTTCAGTCCCAGATTCAGGTTCCCCAGAATAAATAGATCCTGTGCGCTGTATTTCAGCCTCAGTTTGTTGCACGAGTTAATAGAAAAGATAGGAAGGGGTCATACGCTAACCGGGAGCCAAGAAGCTGCTGCATACCGCCATCTTACCAAAAGTAAGTAAGTAATGACTACTTATAGCTTTTCACGCTATATAGTGAAAAGCTATAAGAAAATTGGTCACAACAGAACTGGACTTTCATTTGCTTACGTGAACACAGGGTGAAGCTGTGTTAAGTGGAAGTGTCGACTAATAGCCCTCTCAGATCCCTTATACACATATCCCTTACAGTATATATGATAATGAATAGGGGCTTAAAGGTTAGAAACAACTTGGTTACAAGATGCACACATTGCCTACAATTCATACTGTAGAACTATTAGCGGATCGCCATCCTCAATACACTTCACTTCAATAATACATTTCAACACACTGCACAAATATGCCCATAACTAGAGATAGACCGATATGTTTTTTTCGGGGCCGAAACCGATATCGATTATTAGTCGTCACGGAGGCCGATAACTGATATGTGGAGCCGATATTCATTTGCAGTAAAAGTGAAAACATTGGCGTTGAAATTTTGAATAATAGAAACTCCAACACTTAACTTTGTTTAAAACTTTAAGCATGTGTTTATTAAACTTCTTTTCAGATTTGCAACTGACAATAGACTTTTTTATTCTAACAAAAAGTGCAGGAAGCTCGAGGCTCAGCAGTATCTTATAAAGTTAACTGAACTTGAACAAATAAATAGCTCCCTGAAGTTTTTCTACAGTAAATTAAGTCTTCCAAAATTTGAATATAACTGAAGTGTTATTTTATCTTTCACTTGTCTTTGTTTTAAGTTCAAACAGAAACATAAAGTGCAGGGAGTTCCCAGGGTCAGCAGCAGCATCTCTTATAAAGTTAACTGAAAATTTATATAAATAAATAAATAGCTTCCTGAAGTTTTATAAAGTAACATGTGATAGCAGGGACCCTGCTGCTGAGCGTCTGCCAGAGGAGAGAGAGCGGACCGGTGGGCTAACGTTATGCTAAAAGCTAATTAGCCTTCACCTCTGTACTTCCCTGCAATAACGCTGGACTAAATTGAGTTCATTAGGTTTTTTACACTCTCTCCCTCTCACTCAGACTGTAGCTCTCTCTCTCTCACACACACACACACACCACGAACTATTTCCATATCGATATTATCAGCAGCCTTGTTTCGAGTGATTAACAGACACGTCTGGAGGGACTGCGAGCAGCAAAGCTGCCGCTTATGTTTATATAGCGTTATTGGGCTCACAGTAACATTACTAGTAGTTGTGAGTTGTAGAGGACTGGGATGTTTATTACAGTTTCGGGAGTCTGCTGCCTTAACTTACATTCAAAACATCAACCTGCTCTGCGGAGGTTCTATACTCGGCAAAACTTGCTTCTCTCCGCCGTGTGCAATCTTTCACTGCTGATTGGCTGTTACCTGTGCTGTGTAACCAATCAGATGGCTCTGCGTGTAACCAATCAGATGTTTCTGTGGGTGGGACAATGCTCGAGCCAGAGTAGTGACTGCAGATAGAGAGGTGTGGCTGCATCAGAGCCAAAATAACCCAGTATTAAAATTATTTCTTATTGGCCGTCGGATTAAAAAAGAAGGCCGATGCCGATACGCGTCTAAATGCAGAATATCGGCGCCGATAATCGGTCGATCCCTATTAGGCACTGCTTTAAAGCAGAGCTCCTGATGAGTGTATGATCAAAATATTTGCAAGGGCACAAAATCAACCTGAATGGAATAATAATAATAATAATAGCATATGAACTATTTGAATTGTGTAGTGTTGTGTATTTCACATCAGTAACTTGCTGCATTGTTTTGTGACAGTGATTCCAATAGTGAGATACACATCGCAGTTACAAATACATATTTATTCCTTTCTTTGACACTGCACATCATGCACCAGAAACAACACTGCAACATTTATTATGGTGCGACACTGCTGGGTGCCTGGTGGACATCAGTGAACCAGCGCTTAAACTTAACTTTTTAGCAATGATGTAAATGTAATGATCGATCATCAGACTTGATATGTCAAACAGATGTCTGGTTACATCTTTCATGTCCATGCGTTTTGAAGCTTGGAGCACACCCACAGATTGCAGTGTGCGCACGCCATTAGGACTAATTGGCATGCACCTGTTCCTGATTAGAGCACAGTCACAGTGCATACGTATAAGGACTCTCAGTAACACAGACTTTGCGAAAGCCTTGTATTTTGTATCGCTTTTCTGATTTTGACCCTGTATAAGTTTTTGAACTTTGATTATTGTATTACCTCTGATATCCTATCTGTGCCTTGTTCGGCCACTGCCTGCTTTTACGACTTTGCCTTTGTCTATTTTGGATCTGTTTGCTTGTGTGCTTTCAGTAAAACTCTTCCTGCACTTACATCTGTCTACTGCCCTTACATGACAGAAACTGTCAATTGTCCAATAGGCTAGTGGACTAATACAACTGTTTTATATGAAATGGTCATGAATGTTTTCTGTAAAATGTGTTGGTAAATAATCCCACATTTACTTTTTAAAAAGCAAATTTAAAAAACTGCTGGATAAAAATCCATCTACCTTATGTAAATAAAGATATACATTTTGTTGTCTGGGGGTTAAGTGTTTTTGAGATTTGTTGCCTTGCACTTATGGTCAGGTTCCCTGGTGTGGTGCTCATTTGTACGTACGATTAAAGCCATTAAAAATCAGGCTGATGCATTTAAGTATGGCGCTCTGCGTGCGTGAGGATCTCCACTATTAAATTTAGATTTAATTAAATTTACTATTTAAGAAGAAGCCTTTGTCACATGCACACTGAAGCACAGTGAAATTTGCCTTTGCATTTAACCAGTGAAAACATGTATACACACACAAGTGAGCAATGAGCGCACACACCCAGAGCAGTGGGCAGCTTATGCTACAGCACCTGGGGAGCAGTTGGAAGTTAGGTGCCTTGCTCAAGGGCCTTGCACTTCAGCCCAAGGCCGCCCCATGTTGAACTGTGAGGGAAACCGGAACGCCCAAAGGGAACACCCAAAGGAAACCCACGCAGACATGGGGAGAACATGCAAACTCCACACAGAAAGCTTCCCGTTGGCCCCTGGGCTGGAACCCAGAACCTTCTTGCCGTGAGGCGACAGTGCTAACCACTACACCAGCATGCCGCCCATTATTGGGAGGTTGTAAGTTTGACTCTTGGACCCTGTTCACACCTCATGCTAACATGCATCCTGGGTGATCTGATCATAAGTGGTCAGCGCTAATTACAGGTGCGAACAGGATCAAAGGTGCCTCACAGACGTGCTGTGATCTGAACACTCAAATCACATCTGGAGGTGATCTGGGATGCCACTGGTATGGCCACATCACATTTGTAGTGTGAATGCAAATGTGTCTTGATGCATTCTGGACATCAACTAAGGGCCAACAAATCAATTGCGTCATTGCTATAGCCGGAAAATACGTAATCGTTGAGAGATTGTTTGGAAATTATGCTGAATGGTTGAGCACTCTACCATTAGGATAATGGATAAAGGTGACACTATAAGAGGAGAGAAGAAAGCAGCTTCTTTTCATAGTTTTAGTTGTCATCTTGCATGTGCAATATTTTTTGACACAACCCAGATCTTTCATGTGAATATAAAACCCAAACACTCTCATACATTGGCAACAGAGGTTTGCAGAGGATCAGTTCGGTTACTAATACGGTTTCATTTTGAGATCAGAATTCTGATGTCATATTAAAAATTGCAAAAGTGGAATTGGGACATCCGTAAATGATCCCTTCTCTCTCACTCTGACTGAAAAGTCAGTGATTCTAAGCAATTGTATATGTTTTTGTGTGTGTGTGTGTGTGTGTGTGTGTGTGTACATAAGCAAAACAGGGCAGTTGGTGATCGCTACTCTGCACGTTTAGCTAGTGGATCTCTCATCTCATTATCTGTAGCCGCTTTATCTTGTCCTACAGGGTCGCAGGCAAGCTGGAGCCTATCCCAGCTGACTATGGGCGAAAGGCGGGCTACACCCTGGAAAAGTCACCAGGTCATCACAGGACTAGCTAGTGGATGATTTAATTAAATTCAGTTTTGTTGTATACGGAGTTTAGCAATAGGCACTGTTAAATTGTCAAAAAAAATCTGAGTATAGGTTTAGATACTTAATAAGCAAAGGCAACAATGGCAAGAGTAAAATGCCCTAAGACAACATGAGGAAAAAGCCATGAGAAGAACCAGACTCAAAAGAGAACATCCTCTTCTGGGTCACAGCTGATAGATGGATTATCAATAATTACTCTTGTACAGCTGTCCATCTGTCCATTGCAGGTGAGCTGGAGCCAATCCCAGCTAACTGTGGATGAGAAACGCGGTACATCCTGGACAGGTCGCAAGTCTATTACGGGGCTAACATGGAGAGACAAACAGCCATTCACACACACACATTCACACCTATGGGCAACTTAATGTAGCCAGTTTACCGAATCCACAGTATTTGAACTGAACCGGAGCACCTGGAGGAAATCCACACAAGCATGAGAACAAGCAAACTCCACACACAAAGGCCCTGGTCAACCAGCAGGTTCGAACAGAGGACCCACTTTCTGGGAGGCGCCAGTGCTAACCAAAGCAGCACTGTGCTGCCTTATCCTTAAGTCAAACAGTATGAATTGTGCTGAAAGACTAAGAGTCCTGGGATGAGCACAGGACAGTCTTTGATTTACAGCAGCAGATCTTTGGTCCAAATCTGTAGTCTGCAGGTGAAATTATCCACTGAAGCAAGTTTATTTATTTATTTATTTATTTATAAGGAGTTGTAGCTCTTTAGGGTATACCTGTGGGACCATCCACAGCAGTAGGTTAAGGAGGTGGGACTTGACAAAAAGGATAGATTGAAATCTCATCATTCCTGTTGCATGTAGTGAGGTTTAAAGCATTGTTGAGAATCTGGGATGTACTTTCAGGACATACACTATATAGCCAAAGGTAGGCTGATGCCTAGGTTGAGCCTTCCCCAAACTGTTATCACAAAGTTCACAGTTGTGTAGAATGCCTTTGTATGCTGTGTAGCATTAAGGTTAAGGTTTCCCTTTACTGGAATTCATACTGACTTTGTTCTTTCACAATTATGGTAATACGAGTTGCCAACGTGGAAGTTGCACATGAATGCCCCCTCAACTTGTAAATTTGAGTGGGAACTTAGGAAATAACTTGGATTCCTGAGATGACCAACTTTTTCATCATGGCAGATAAGCGAACAGTTTCAGTAGTGCATGGTATGCAATTATTTTTAGCAGTACAACTATTGTTAGCTGTTGTTTGTGTATGTAATCTCATCTGTAATCTATGTACACCTTATGTACACCAGTGCTATTTAGCATGTGCGTTACAGAATCAAAATAGGATTTCCCCAAGAAGCGGGTGAGAAGGAATCTTGCATCCGCCATTTTTCATTTCACTCTATCAAGAAAGCATTTGAACGTGACATGATTCCAATTTCATAAATGGGAGGTAGGACCCTCCAACGAGCATGTGAAGGCAGCATAAGGGGCCTGTTCCAGTATGACACAGCGAGGTCCAAAGAGACATGGTTGCCAATTGTGGTACAACCTCAAGTCCAAAAAAAGTTGGGATGCTGAGTAAAACATAAATAAAAATAGAATGTGATGATTTGCAAATCACGGAGACCATATATTTAAATGAAAATGGTACAAAGACAACATATCAAACATTGAAACTGAGATCTTGTGTTTTGAAAAATATATGCTCATTTTGAATTTATTACCAGCAACATGTTTAAAACAAATGTTGGTACAGGACCAACAAAAGTAGAGAAGCACCGATTGATCGGCTGCCGATCAAAATCGGCCGATTTTCACGTGATTGGCCATGACCGGCGATTGGCCGGTCAAAATGAAAATATGCCGATTTTCTGCCAATCAAAACTTGTGTATCACATGACCACGCCACGCGCAATACCAAACGCACACTGTACTGTCTTTAAGGGTTAAAAAA
>JAPEKM010000025.1:18855057-18868849 GCA_027575975.1 Cathorops multiradiatus
CCCCCCCCCCCCCCCCCCCCCCCCCCCCCCCCCCCCCCCCCCCCCCCCCCCCCCCCCCCCCCCCCCCCCCCCCCGTCAGGAGATACTTTTCTTGGGGCAAGTTTGATCTGATACGATGGTTTAACACACAATCCAAATACACGCAACGCGACTGGTAAAATGGCGGCCACATGGCTTCACTCTGACGAGCTTACGTGCTCTCAGTGGACTCATAAATTAGTCCTCGCTGTAAAGACGAGTGAAGCCATCTGGCTGCCATATTACCACTCTCATCGCATGTATTTGGCTTGTGTGATAAACAATGGTATCTGATCAAATTTGCCCCAAGAAAAGTATTTTCTGCCTCCCCGCTTTCATTACCTCCTCTTATTTACTCTCAACTTTACCCACATTCCTTACATATCTTTATAGCACTCTCCTTCACTGCTATTGTTTTTTTTTCTCTTTTCCAGGTCAGTCTCTTTTTTTTTTTACTACTATAATTATTTTTAAGGAGATTGCATTTCTCTTATACAGTGTATCTTTTTTCATATATTTCTTCTTCCTTATATATGAGTGAGAGAGAGAGACATACAGGTGAAATGTCCGTCCACAACCTGTGACCTGACGATTTGTACAGTTCACTGCTGCACATGTAGGCGTTTTGTTTATTTGATTTGTTTATTCAGTAAATAATCATGATACAAATACTATACATGTAAATATGACAAAAACCAGGTAACACATGAAAGCAAAATTTCTTATTTCCAATGTGGTCTTATTGGTAATTTTTCTTGGTCATTAGGCATTTTTCTTCTAACTTTTCTCACCAGCTACAAAAATAATTTGTCCAATTTTGTGTAGCTTCCAGTAGTGTAAATGACAGTTCCACTCCGTGATGGGAGTGGCAAGATGGCGGCCAGCTGACTTCACTCTGACGAGCCTGCTTCTTCTTTGTTTATTGGCGGCTGGCTACCGACGTGGAGCATTACCACCACCAACTGTTGCAGTTGCGTAAAACTCTTGGCTAGGTATGGCGTATTCAGGTCAGTGGTACGGAGCATTGATGGGGAATGTGCGCATTAACAGGGGTGTTAAATAACAGAAATAAACAAAAATAAAAAGGAAGGACAGCCATTAGAGAAGGGAAGAGATAAAGAAAAATAAATAAGTAAATAAACAAACAAGCAAAATAAATAACTTAAATTCTCTCAAATAACTGGGTAGACTTCAGAAATCTTATAAGGTGGGCCCATGCAGATGGTCTATCGGAGTATGACAGTAGACCTTCCAGTGTTAACCTTGTCATCCCTATTGGTCTGACATTTCGCAACAAGATTTCCCTTTCACAGCTATATGCTGGGCATTCTAATAACACATGCTCTACTGTTTCTCTGTGGTTGCACAATGGGCACTGTCCAGTGGCGTGTTTCCCTATAATGCTGAGGGAGTGGTTAAGTCTGGTGTGGCCTATTCTAAGCCTTGTGGTGACTGTTTCAACTCTTCTGTCCCAGCTATCTGGTCTTCTTGTGGGGACTTGTGGCTGAATCTTATACAGGAACCTCCCCTTTGTGTTTGCTTTCCACTGTTCTTGCCACAGCTTGCACACTTTACTCTTGATTAGGCTCTTTACCTCATCTCTGCTTAGTGGCACCACCAAGTTACCTAATTCCATCTTAAGGGCTTTTTTGGCCAGAGAGTCAGCCACTTCATTGCCTTCCACTTCTGCATGTGCTGGAACCCAAAGAAAACACACACACATGCCCTTATGAGACAGTCTGTACAAGCATTGGAAAATTTCACATATCAAGTCAGGTCTGCAAGAAGACTTAAAATTCATGATACTGACCAAGGCTGCCATGGAATCTGAGCATACAACAAATTTATTTGGTCTAAAATCCTCAATCCATGTGAGTGCTATTAGAATAGCTAAAAGCTCCACTGAATAGACTGCCAAGTTATCTGGTGTTCTTTGTTTGAGTGAGACATCAAAGCCTGGTACATATACTGCTGCTCCTGTCCTTCCCGTGTCTGGATCCTTAGAACCATCAGTATATACCTGAACCCTGTCATTGTACTTGGTGTTCAAATAGTGTTGTACCATCTTGCTTAGTCCACCGTATTCTCTACTTTGTTTAGACAGTTTGGCTATCTCCAGTTCCACTACAGGCATTGGGAAAAACCAAGGGGGAGTAGCTGATAATGTTACTGTGTGACAATAAGACAGCTTAGTCAAGTCTAATTTCTCAGCCTCTTTGTCTCCCACCCATCCAAAACTGTTAAAATGCTTACGGCCATGCTCCCAACACTTATTCAGGACACCCTTAGATGGATGATCCTGTGTATGTCCCTGTAGTGTGACCCAGTAATTCATGCTCAGTTGTAGGCGACGCAGTGAGAGTGGCATTTCACCAACCTCCACCTGCAAGGCTGGAACTGGTGACGTCTTAAAGGCCCCACAGCATAGCCGTAGAGCCTGTGCTTGCACTACATTAAGTTTCTGCAAGTGTGTCTTTGCTGCCGACCCATAGGCAATGCAAGCATAGTCCAAGGCAGACCTGATTAAAGCAGTATAGATATGCCTGAGGGCACCCATGCTCGCCCCCCAGCTGCTCCCTACAAGGCATCTCATCACATTAATAGCCTTTTTACATTTAGTTGTGACCCTCTGGATATGTTCTCCATATGTCAGTTTATGATCCATCCACACTCCTAGGAATCTAACACTTGGCACTTGCTTAATTGACTGCCCATAGAGAGTGATCTGTACCTTCGGGTTAGCTCGCCTGTTAGAGAAGCACATCACTTGAGTTTTATCAACAGAAAAACGAAAACCCCATTTATTTCCCCACTCCTCCACAGTACTAACCGCTGACTGTAATTTACGTTGTACAGCTACTACATTACATCCTCTCACCCATAGAGCACCATCATCTGCGTATAATGACCTGCCAAGACTAGCGTCTACCCCCATAAAGACATCATTGATCATGATATTAAAAAGGATAGGACTACAAACGCTCCCTTGTGGAGTTCCATTTTCTATGGAATAAATACAAGAGTGAGATGACCCAACCCGTACTTCGATACTCCTGTCTCTAAGGAAGTCCATCACCCAGTTGTACATTCTACCCCCTATGCCTATGGACTCTAACTTGATGAGAAGACCATCTCTCCACAGCATGTCATATGCCTTTTCCACGTCAAAAAATACTGCATTCACATGCTCCTTATTTGCTTGAGCCTTCCTGACTTCATTCTCCAGACAAACTACTGGATCCATTGTGGTCCTCCCTTTCCTAAAACCACTCTGGTGGCATGAGAGCAAATTTCTACTTTCCAAGACATATGTTAGTCTGCTGGTAACCATGCGCTCCATAATTTTACACATATTTGAAGTCAAGGCAATAGGTCGATAACTAGTAGCTTCGCACTTATCTTTCCCTGGCTTCCCAATGGGTATAACAACAGAGTGCTTCCAGGTCAATGGTATTGTCCCTTCCTTCCATATTTTATTATAAAGCTGCAAGATTATTTCCTGCGCCTCAGGAGTTAAACATTCCACCATCCTATAACATATCTCATCCTTGCCAGGGGATGTAGCTCTAACCCCAGCCAGGGCTCTTTTAAGTTCAAACAGGGAAAAAGGAACATCCACTGTTTCATTAAAATCTGTCTTTTTATCATGTATGTTAGGGTGCTGGCTTAACATATCACTTCTTGCTGCTCTAGCTTCTGGTGTCAGGTTGACAGAGCTATGCACTCTAACAAACGTTCTTGCCAATGCTTCTGCCTTATCCTTGTTACTAATCATAACTTTATCGAATCTTATGGCTGGCAGGGAAAGCTCCCTTCGAATACCACTCATCCTCCTAACCATACCCCAAACTTCAGAGATTTGCGTTTCCCTCCCAATTTCATTACAAAATTGCTGCCAATGTTGTCGCTTGGCTTGCCGTATGACCCTTCTGACATGTGCCTGGGCCCTTTTATATGCCACCATGTCATTAAAACAGAATGTAGCTTTCACCTTCCTAAAAGCTTTGTTCCTTGCCTGTATAGCCTTCTTGCAATCTTCTGACCACCAAGGAACCATCTTACGTCATCCTACACCACTCCCTTTTCCTATTATCTCTGCTGCAGTAGAATGCAAGACTTCAGTTACTTTAGAAGCAAACTCATCCACCCTGCTAAAGCTATCTGATTTAATTGCTTGCAGCCTAACACTACAGAACATACTATAGGCCGTCCAGTTAGCATCTTTTAATTTCCATCTAGGAAAGCCCATGTCCTCCAGTTGAACTGGCCCTACTCCGATTTCACAACATATTGGATAGTGATCACTACCTATTGTGGTATCATCAAGAACTTCCCATTTAGTGGCACTAGCTATTTTTTCAGAGACCAAGGTAAGGTCAATTGACGACTCCACCCCTCTCCCCACATCTATCCTGGTACCCCTACCATCATTCAGGCACACCAAGTCCATTTCCTCTAAAAGTTCCTCAACCACACAACCATTATAATCTGTGAGTGCACTACCCCAAAGAGTACTATGGGCATTGAAATCCCCACACCACACCATTTGATTAGAAACCTCACCAATAATGTTATTAAGGCTCTCTTTACTTAACTTCTTACAGGGGTTATAGAAATTAACTATACGTACATTGCTGTCGCCTATCCATACCTCCACTACTACTGCCTCCTCGTCTTCGCATGTGCTCACTACCCTATACCCCAGTCCTTGTTGAATAAAAGTTACCACACCACCTCCCACACCCCCTTCCCTGTCTCTTCGAATAGCAACATACCCATACAAAATAAAATCTAGCTGTGGTTTAAGCCACGTTTCTTGCACACAAATAACATGTGGCTTCTCATTCATGTCGTCCACAAAGCTCTTAAACTCTTGCCCATTAGAGCAAAGGCTACGAGCAGAATCATAAAAATCATTAGTGACCAGTACATGGTGTCTGAGTATCTGGAATCCCTGCATTAAGTGTGTCAACTATCATTTCTAGGGATATATTCCCCATATTGAGATATTTCTCAGCTGCCCTTATAATGATTTCAATTCTTTC
Organism: Cathorops multiradiatus; assembly: GCA_027575975.1. Taxonomy (NCBI): domain Eukaryota; kingdom Metazoa; phylum Chordata; class Actinopteri; order Siluriformes; family Ariidae; genus Cathorops; species Cathorops multiradiatus. The sequence continues at coordinate 18,860,121 of JAPEKM010000025.1, forward strand.
TGTTCTGCTCTCTGACTTAGCTGAGCAGTTAATTACATAGGCAAGAAATGCCACAAACTTTACTTTGTCTACCAACATGGTCATGTCAGTAGCACACCGTTTCTCTGCGTTATAGGGATCACGGCTTCGGCCCCGTTCAGCCTCTCTATTCATCGGTTGCTGTCGTACTACAGTGTTGTCGTTCTGCACAAATTTGACTTTTCTGATAGCCTCAGCGTATGTAAGCTTCTCCTCCACTTTGACTCTCTGTATCTGAGCAGCTCGTTTGTGAGCCTCACATCCTTTATACGCTGCGCTGTGCTCACCACCACAATTGCAACACTTGGCCTTTGTGCCCTCACTGCATTGTCCATATTCGTGATCCTCGCCCCCGCATTTGCCGCATCGCTGCCTGCCTACACATCGCTGCAACATGACCAAACTTTTGGCACTTGTAGCACCTGAGTGGAGGCGGAATGTACGGTCGCACAGTGTAACTTAGGTACCCCACCTTGACTCTGTACGGCAACACTTGCTCATTGAAATATAGCAATACAGATAGACTGTCATGCTTAACCCCTTCTTTAGTATATGGCAGCCTTCTGGCCTTAACCACACTAGCCCCCGTCACATTACTCATCACTTCGTCTGTCGACATATCAGTACGTACCCCTGTAATTACCCCTTGCACTGTCCGCTTTCTTTCCCAGGGAAAACATTTTACCTTCTTTCCACCTAAGGATGTTAGCTTAGTCACACACTCTCGCTGCTGAAAGTCCTTGCATGTAATCAGTAAATTGCCATCTCTAAGGGGTTTAACATTGACCTCTCCTACACTATCATGCAGGGCTTTAGTCAGCTTCAATGGATTGACAGAACCGGGAGAATCAAACTGAAGTTTTACCTTGAGCATTTCTGCTGCCCTCGCAGCCACACTGACAACGCTACCAACATCAGAATTCCAGGAATCTTCAGAATGGGATTTCTTTCTTTTCTATTTCCTTTTGTTTGCCAACCATCCTTGTTCGATTCTCCCGCGTCCTCTCCCTCCATCTCCACCGCCTCAGACCCTCCCCTGACGAGCCTTATGTGATCTCCAGATTTTATAGAGCTCAGTGACTTTTAATTGACAACAAGAAAGATACCACTTCCTGTAGATTGTTAATATAGAGGGGGTATTTACTGCCACCTTCAGCTCTAGAGGTGATATTACAAGACAAATCAATCACAAGTGAGATTAACATAATTGGAACTCAAAGGGATCCGTGTTTACTGAAACTGGAGTAAAAGCAGAGACTTTATTACACAGAGATAGATACGCTTATCACGTTTATTTAGGTTTTCAATTTATGTAACGAGACTGAACATTAGAACAGTAAAATATAAGTAACACTCATTCCAGCTGAAGAACTTTACAGCAGACAAAGGCCACATTGACCGGGACTCTAGACTTGGTTCATGTGGTGTGTACCTGGAATGATTTGGTAGTGTTGTATTTCAAATAACCAAGTAGAGCACACAGCACAGTTTTGAATGAATGAAGGGGAAGCAAGAAGAGGGCTTTGTTTAAAGTGCTTTCGAATGAGAGTCGAAACCGTCTAGTGCTGGGCTGGGCCATCTGGTACAATCAAAGGTGCTTTGATAAGTGCATTCAGTCAAGAAGATTTACTTCAGCCTAAGGGCAAGTCAACAGGCACATACATTTTATACAGGATTAAAAAAATAACTAAAAGAGAACGAACAAATCAGCATGGACAGATTTTAACTACTTTAGGTTTCCTTTGTAGATACACTACAAATCAACAAATTTGGGGAAATTATTCAAAACTTTACACAACTTTAAATGAACAAACATCAGAAATGAGATCTTCTAAGATCGTAATAAGACGCACTACTTTCATAAAGTAGCTCTATACTGTACGTAAGCTTTATTTCCTTTAAAGCTGCTAATTTGCTTTGACTAAATTCTGTGCCTAGATATTTTGTGGCACTTTTATTTCTTTTCCAGTGGCAAAACACCTCAATACAGTCGGGTTAAGATTCTCATTGAGCAAACGTACTGTATTAATTAAACACAGGCTGGCATTGAGGATTGTTATTCAATTGTTATTAGCAAAACTGTTTCAAACAGATTCCCACAGAATCTCCTTATATAAAAAAAAAGTTTTTTTTTTTCTTTTTACAAAGGATAAAACTGAAAACATTACTAAATAAACCAGCGATTTAAAAGGTGCTAGCATACAAGCAGAAAATGTACAGTGTCTCTACAGGCTGATAGAAGCTCATGTTCAACAGATGACACATTACTGGCCTTACAAATTACAGTGCTTTACTTTCTGAGGAACAGCTATAGTAGACATGGATGACTGAGACATGCACATCCTGATTTTCCCTGAGTCAATAAGGACTGGGTTTGATCAGTTGATCAGTGCAAAATTGATCATAAAACATCACCTCTAACCTTTTTTAAAATATTTATTTGGCTTAATGTAGTGCTTGGGTACACAATATAAAATGATACAGAATTTTTAGCCAAACATCAAAATAAAGCAATAAAACAATTCAGCTTTGATAACATGAATTTGTTAGCAGTAGTTTGACAATCTGACATTAGGTAGCTCGCCAATATATCATCAAACTAGCTAATGTTAGGTAATCTATTTTTTTGTGTAAAAATGATAAATTCCTTCCACATCACCCTTATATACAGATTTATCAAAGCTACAGTGTCAAGACAGCTTATGGAGTTATAGCTAGTGCAGCAATAGCATTTTGAAGCAAGAGAACTGTATTCAATACCCAATTTTACTGCACACCGCTGTTTATAGTTAGAGTAGTTCTTACCAAGCACACTAGCTATTTTTTTTATTCTATACACATTCACTGGATATGAGCAATCACATGCTCTGATTAGCTACTCTACTACTAGGCTATCAGTTCATATACCGTGAGTAGAGAAAAACAAAATGCCGATGCATCTTGCTGAACCAACCAAGGATGAAATAAAAACTCTCCTCGAAAAGTTGGAAGGTTAATTTTTTTTGATAAAATGTGTTTTCATTGATCGACTGTTGATGTAAATCTTGTCAACTTTGAATATTTTACTGCGCATGTATGCAATTTGTCACGTAAGCGGAAATTATTTTGTCATACATTTTGTATAAAATTTTATTTATTGAATTCACAAAAAATAAAAATGCTCCGTTTCTCAAAATACAGTGAATGTGGATAGAATAAAACAATTATTCCACTCAATCTTGTTGTACATGGCTTATAGCCAAGTTGGTGCTACACGCGTCATCAACTATCAGCTCATGCACGACTTGATTTCATGGAATAACTATGAAATGTTTTTAACTATTACAATGACAACAGCCTCCACCATTATGGTGCTATTATCTAGCTGTTTATGTTTACATCAAATTCACAATCAAATTCTGATTGGTTAAAAGGTATTGATTAATTTCCTATAACAGCAGTTCTGACAGGACTGCTGGCTGGAATTCAAACTTAATACGGTATTGTTTCTACATTAACAGCTCATTCACAGGGACTTGTATGACAGACTCGCATGTTATCGAAACCTATGTAAGCTTTATAAGTCAATCAGTGTTCCACCACGGGAGAGTCTTCAGTGCAGTCTGATTTCTCGATAACATGACAAACTGCGTTTTCTGTCTTACGAACTTTGACAGAGGGCAAAAAAAGTTGCAGGTGAGGAAACAACTTGTATAGCTGCCATAATGTTAATCCTAACAGGTACTCACTTATACCACGAACAGTCTACAAACGTTAAATGTTACTATAAATGGATAAAAGTATGAACTATTTTTTTGCTTGGGTTTTGTGGAATATTTTCCTAGAACATTATGTCCAAAAACATTTCGTTCATTATACAACATATTCTGGCACCACATTCTTGTATAATACCAGACTAATCCTAGTTATCTAGCTTTAACCACAGATTTTTGTACTTATTCCAAAACATATTTAATTTCTTCTTCTATCTGGATCATAAGTAAAATATGTATCAGGCTGGACCACAGTAGTTTGTGAACGAAACAACTTTAGGCAAAGGCAATTCGCATACAAGAGCCATTTTGTTTCACAGCTGTAGGCATGCTATTACTCTGGCAGTGTATTTTAATCAAACCACTTCCATGGAAATATCTTTTTAACACCCGAGCTGTCCATTAGTGTGACAGATGAGATGTGTGTTCGACAATGTATAAAACGTGTATATATAATGAGAAAGACAGGAAAGATCTGCTACACTGCTGTTTGTTCAGGATGTTCTGCATGTTGTCAGGTGTTTCAGGTTGATCAGATATAATTATTTAAATTTGCTTCGAATAACAGTGCAATGCAAAGAATGTTATTTTGTTAAAAGCTACGAAACAATTTGAGCAATAAAGAGAGCAAAATGCTGTGATGCCGTTTGGGAACTGAGCGAAAAGATCCAGGATTACAATCAACTTGATCAAGAAAGTTTGTACGTTCAGTTTTCATTCTTTTCGAAATAGAACCTTTGTGTCTTGAGTTTATATAAGTTAAGAATATCCATACTTTTTTTTTTTTAAATACTGTATGTGTTTTCAAGTCTGGAAACAAGTGCCTTAATTCCCAGACGTTCCAAACTCCTGCAAATTGTGGAATTAAAATTATCAGCCAGTTTCACTTACAAAGTAGCCAGCTTTAAAGAAACCAATGTCATATGATCAAATTTGCGACTGGTTGATCAAATATAACTTTGCAATTTTTCACCTTCCACTCATAAAAATCAGGATGTGCACCGAGACCCTGCTCTAGATCTGACGTGCATGACATATGGAACTAAAGTGTTTTGACATCATGTGAAAATGCCTCTGGAAGCTTGGATTGGTCCAGTACACTCAAAAAAAAAAGGCAATGAAAAAATAGCATGAAATTTCTTCAGCACATCACGATAACTGTTCGCTGTCAAAAACAAAGTTCACAAAGTCTGTAGCGGCCATGAGGTCATCTTCCTCTTCCTCATCTTCCTCATCCTTGTCTTCATCCTGAGCTGAAGATTTTGGAGGAAGCAAGCCGTTGTGCTTCAGCAGCGAGTCCTTCGAGCCTCTAGTGTGTGCCCTCACACTCAGCTCCCTGCAGTCTGTAACTCCGCTGGCCTGTTTCCCAGCCATCTTTCTCATCTGTCTTTTCTCTAACACATCCTCTTCTTCCTCATCCGATTCAATACGGTTCAGGCTTTTACGGAGTGGCCTCTTTTCCTCATCAGATGCACTAACATCTCCTTCCTCGTCTGATTCCTCCTCTTCCTCACTTGTACTTCTTGCTGGTTTTAGTTTGAGCTGTTTGTGCCTCTGTTTCGAGTCTTCCCTTGTGGACTGTCTCTTTCTGCCTCGGGGTCTGCTCCTCGAGTCAGACTCCTCCTCAGCCTCGGAATCCTTAGAAATAACGGATGCTGGAATAAAACACAAATAAAATTAGAATATATATTATAAGCTTTAATAATTGAGTGACCTAATGTTTAATATATTATTTACTTAACCATTAATCTCTGCACTAACAGTACATTTTAAATTAATTTACACCACAGCGTTGTTGAATTCTCAAACCTGACTGGTCAGAAGGTGTTCAGTCATTCTGTCTAATACAAATCACAGGTTTATATGAATGTGCTCATTCTAATATTGACTTGTTTCTTATAATAAATCATTCACAGGGACTTGTTGGACGAGCCAAATAATCTAGACCAGGGGTTCTCAACCTTTTCTGCTTTAAGGCCCACCTGTTCATACCTATAGCGAGTCTGGGCCCATTAAAAAAGATCCCCAATTATTTTGGCTCATCTATTCTATTAGAATCTAATCTCTTGTCAAGTGTATTAATGGGATGCAACATCAGTCTCCATAACAGATGGGAGCCCAGGAATTAAATAAATGCAATCAAAACAATTTTTTTAATTGTAGGTATTGTATTTAAGTGTATGGATGTGCCAGAAGCCAAACCATGCATGCAGGGCATTCTCAGTCAAAAGGGATTATCCATCCATTATCTGTAATTGCTTATCCTGTGCAGGGTAGCGGGCAAGCTGGAGCCTATCCCAGCTGACTATAGGCGAGAGGCAGGGGACACCCTGGACAAGTCACCAGGTCATCACAGGGCTGAAACACAGAGACAAACATCCATTCACATTCATACCTCCAGTCAATTTAGAGCCACCAATTAGCCTAACCTGCATGTCTGTGGACTGTGGGAGAAACCGGAGCACCCAGAGGAAACCCATGCAGACATGGGGAGAACAAGCAAACTCCATACAGAAAAGCCTCCATTGGCCACTGCGCTTGAACCCAGAACCTTCTTGTGTGAGGCGACAGTGCTAACCACTACACCACCGTGCTGTCACAAAAGGGATTAGCGATCTAAAAGTGGAGTCTGGTCGATTTAATACAAGAACTTATTGCCATGTTTGTATATAGAAAACAAGCAAGTTATTAAAACCAAGAAGTACACTCAAAAGAATTGGATATAGAAACCACTCAATGTGATAGATCCTGTAATGGAATTTTTCTATTAAATATTAGGGAATATACCATCAAAGGGAATATATATGATGACTAAGGACAATTCCTTATATGGTAAGAGCTTAAATCCTTGCTTTTGATTGGGTTATGATTTTTAACAGAATGTTCCACAAGGATATAAAGGCCATCAAGAAAGAGGAGCGGCGCATGTGTCCCGAACCTTTTTTTTTTGCTCTGCTTTTCTCTTTGCATTGAGAAACCAACAACAAAGATTCTTTTTCTCTGCTTGCATCCAAACAAGTGAGAACGGCGGGATCCCACGCATGGCAGGGAATAAATTATATATATATATTTTTTTTTTCCTGTTTTAGAAGCGATCTGAACAAGCTCTACGGACACAGATCTGCGTTTGTAGTCCACATGCCAAGTGAGGTGAAGGACACAAAAGGGAAGTTCACCACTGCCGCTGGGACCGAGTGATTTGGTGAGAGAAAAATTCTTGCATGCTATTTTTGACTAAAAGTACTAATTTATTAATCTGCTGATCTGGAATGGTTAAAAGATCGTAGTGCAGAATCTTGAATTGTGTAGTGATGCATGTTAATTTTTTAAAATAGATATGTTAATAGATATCTGTACATGTATATTAAGAGAGAAAAGGTCCACTTTTCTTTAAGCTAAGGTTTGTGGAAATCTTGCCTGTATACTGACAAAGATACAGTATTTGTGTGAACACACAAATACTGTTGTGTGAACACACAAATACACTGTTGTGTGAACACACAAATACAAAGATACAGTATTTGTGTGAACACACATGTGTCTGGGACATGGTACGGAGAATAAACTTTCACATTCCAGGTAGCAGACAACAAATAGAGAATTATTGGATTGGCATAATATAAAATGGGACAGAAGGAGTCCAAGCAAGAGAAAAGTTCGGTTCCGCTACCACAGTCACCCGATATAATTTTTATGACTACCAGTCATGGCCTGAAGTCATGTTCCCAGTTCAGATTTTGGGTAGAGAAATGTGGGTTCCCTGAAGGGGGAGATTTCAGTTTGAAGGAATTAAATGCACTCAGAGATTAAAGCATGTTGAACAAGATGATGAGAAATGTAAGAAAAAGGATAAAGTACATATAGATTGGCCCGCCTTTGACATGTGGATGGCAGAAGCGTGGACAAGAAATAGACGCTCACAACCACCAGAGACGGGGGAAGTGAGAAAAGGGTCACTGGTGCTACTGCTGCTTCTGTTCTCACTTTGTCTTCTCCCTCTTTTTCCTCCATGTTGTGTGTTAAGCAGGTTTCATCCTCCAGACTGTATCCGGACTTGACTCATTAGACTCATGCCCACCTCAGACCCCTCCCCAGCGGAAAAATGTACAAGTGTCACCAGAACAAGACCTGCCACCATATCTAGCAGAGGCTGGGACAACTTCTCCTGTAGCAAACCGCATCCGCAGCAAAAAGAAACTCAGAGCCGTGGGGAGAGATGCCGAGATGACCATACCTGGATGAATGGTTGAAGTGGCAGGACTGGAAGGAGGCCCAGTGTTTGTCCACCAACCCTGGACAAATGAAGACATCAGGCAACTGGCTAGTAGTCATCTAGCGGATCCTAGGGTTGTGGGATGAGAGAAGGCTGGAGAGCAGCTGCGAGAATTCTGCGCTGAATTCAAGCCCATGTCCTTTGAGCTCCGGCACATCTATGCATTGCAGCTGGGCCTGGACATGCATAAAATAGTGGGTGCCTTTGAGGCCAACAACGTGCAAGCTGTGCACCCGAATCCAGAAGCCAAGGCTGTTCATCAACAGACTGTATGAGGTGCTGAAAAATGCATTCCTAGTCCGGATGGACATGAATCAGGTATCCACATGCAAGCAGTGAGATGATGAAACTGTGATGCAGTATCTCCAGGGGCTCATGGAAGTACAGAATGCTCACTTGGGGTTGCCGAAGCCTCCTGAGGGTAATAACGAGATGACACCGTATGAGTGCATTTGAAGAATGCCTGGCTGAATGGCATGAGGCCGGAGCTTGCTCGAGCATGCAAAGACAGCTGCATCACCTGGGAAATGTGCAGACTGACAGAACTAATTCTATCTAAAGGCCCTATCTCACTGGCCTGGAGACTAGTTGGCGACCTGTTGGCGACTCCGAGTCTCCGTGGTTGCGGAGACGTCGCCGCGACGTCTCCTGGAGACTTGGCGGGTCGCGAAGGAGTCGCGGTAAAT
>JAPEKM010000025.1:19234774-19246466 GCA_027575975.1 Cathorops multiradiatus
TAAAATTACTACAATAAAAATAAAATATTATAGCCCTGCATCAGCATCTGAAATTCTGTGTGAGTGTGCTGCTTTTTTTTTTTTGAAAGTACCGATTTAAATACCGTTTAGGAACCGGCACCATTTTGAAAGTATCGATTTGGCACCGGTATCGAATGAAACCCTTTCAATACCCAACCCTACGCGCAACCACGGAAGACCAACCCTCGGTCAACCGTCAACTGTGTACGACCTGCGGCGACCAAGCCACACTATGAGATCGTAGCTCCCTCTTCCGGGAAGATTTCTCGGTGAAATGGGCCCTTTATCCATTCCACAACAAGGTTATGTGTTGAGGTGATTGTCCTTTTGGAGCACTCTGTTCTTTCCAAGTTTCAGCCATCTACCTGATGGTTCATGGTTATGCTGAATTCTGTCCACTTTGTGCAATGCACCAGTTCCACTGGCAGCAAAACAGCGCCGCCATGCTTAACAGTTGGTACAATGTTCCTCTGTACTTTTGGCCTTTGTGGCCAAGCAACTCAATCTTTGTCTTATCTGACCATAAATCTTTCTTCCAGAAGGCTTTTTGTTTGTCCATTTGGTCAGCTGCAAACTTTAGTCAAGTTTGAAGGTGTCGATTTTAGAGCAGTTCATGATCAGCAGAATCAATTTTCTCTCAGCTGAGGGTGACATTTTGGGTCTCCTACCAACAAAGTGGTTACACCTCCAAATTATTTGTACTTGCATGCATTTTTTTTTAACTGATGATCTTGGAATCTGCAGTTGTTTAGAAATAACTCTAAAAGGCAGTCTTGAGTTGTATAAATCTAGGTTCCTCTTTCTCAGATCTGTACTGAACTCCTTGGATTTTCCCATTGTACTGTGCTAATCAATCCAATGAGTGCTGTCGAAAAAAATTATTGTTGGCACAGAGAAGCTACCAGCTGTAATCATGATAATTAAAAGGAAGTCAAAAGGCCTTGGAAAGTTAAGACATTTTGGAGCTTTCAGCACAACTGAATTAATAATCTAAATAGTTGTATGTTTAATTCTGTTGATTTATGTTGATTTCAGAAAATAAAATAAAAAAATTAAAATTTATGCCCCATTTTTTTTTAATTAAGGATGTGTGTTGTACAGTCATTCTACCACAGAAAAAAAGAGGGCAAAGAAATCACTGAAAGTCCAATATTGCCATGACATTCATGTCTGTGTAGGTAAACTTCTGACCGCAACTGTACACAGATATATACATGCACACATACAGCATTTGCTGCTGCTGTTGTCTGAAGAGTGAAATTGGGTTATAAGCTTAAGACATTTTAGATTTAAATTGAATTGGTTTCTGTGATCCACACTGATCCATTGTCTTTTTGTTTTCCAGGCAATGAAGATGAGCCGACGGTCAACTGATGTTAGTCAGAGAATCCTGGCTCACAACCGCATTATGGACAGCCTCAATGAGTTCAGGTATTTATAGGTCAAAATTTACTTAAAGATGACGTACACAAATGAATGGGAATGATTTGCCATGTGATGGGTTTGGGATTTAGAAAGGGTTAAGTTTGTGCTAAATTTCAAGTGATGAAACAACTATACGTTGTTATACAAAGCACTATGTTGCCAATTCCTTTGTAATGATTATACCTACTCTTTCTTTTGCGAATCACAGAGACATTATCATGAAAGCTAGCAATCAGCTAAATGTGATTATTGAAAAACTGTTGAATAAATTGGGCATGAATATTTTATACCTTTATTTTGTATTAGAATGTTGGAAAATGTACACCGGTGTTTTTCCAGTCAGTGTGGTGTGAGGCACAGTGCGCCATGGAATTTTGAGAAACACGATACGTTTTTATACAGGCTCATGAAATAGCATTTTCAATTGAACCATTGACACTGCTTCTTAATTTAAAAAATGTTTGTAGGTAATCATTTATTTACAGCTTTTACAATTTATTTTATCTAAAGGCCCTTTCATCCCATTCTCAGTTTGATTCTGAAAATAAATTCCGGGCCTAGGAGGAAAATTATCATAGCGACCAGAAAAGATGGTCACTCTAAATGTTGTCAGTTCCAGGTTGTGAGTGCAGAAACTCCGGGAACTGTTAATGTTTTGTCTTGTGTTAGGGCCTAAATGCTATTACTGTACTGTAAGTGGTTCTGGACACTTTTATGGCTGAGAACTACAATTGACTTGCTAACTTTAGGACTGCAGTTGTCATGAACAGTTTTGCACTCAAGTTTCCATCAATAAACAGTTTATAAATTCAACAAAACAGATGTCATGTTAAAACCATAATAAATTTCCTGGTTATACAGTTGTACTTTGTGACTCTATAGGACACAATTATAAAAGCAAGTTATTTATAATCACATTATCTGTCATCACCCAGATGAGAATGGGTTCCCTTTTGAATCTGGTTCCTCTTGAGCTTTCTTCCTCATGTCATCTGAGGGAGTTTTTCCTTGCCACTGTCATCACAGGCTTGCTCATTGGGGATAAATTTGGGATAAAATTAGCTCATATTTGAAGTATTTAATTCTCTGTAAAGCTGGTTTGCGACAATGTCTCTCGTTAAAAGTGCTATAAAAATAAACTTGACTTGACTTAAATATCACACCTGCTAATAAACACTCTTCCTGTACTTAGATCTGTCTACCACTGTCTATCTTGTAGTGTTCTGATCACCAGATCTTTAACCCAGCCATGTATAAAAAGTTGTATGCCTCCATGGTCATCCAGGTTTTCATCGGTTTGTCCGTGCAGAATGGTATCTGCAGCACCAGGTAGTTTGAGATGTTGGGGAACTCAACGGATGGATAATTTTCCAACTCATATAAAAAATACTTCCTTGTTAATGTGTCAGGATCTATCCCATTGAGTGGTTTCTATCTTCACTTCTTTTAAGTGTACCTTTTGTTTTTTGTGTTAATCGACCAGACTCTACTTTTGGATCATTAATCCCATTTGGCTGAGAATGCCCTGCATGCATGGTTTTATGTTGGCTTCTTGCACATCCATATAGTTTTGAATACAGTACCTACAATTAAAACAGCTTGTTTTTATTGCACTTATTTAATTCCTGGGCTCCCATCTGTAACAGGGAGTGATGTTGCATTCCGTTAAGACACTTTACAATAGCTTATTAGATTCTAATAGAATAGATGAGCCAAAATAATTGGGGATCTTTTTTAATGGGCCCCGATGTGACGGTCACGGACAAGACCGCACATTTTCTCCATCTCCCCCTTTGCCTTTTCATGGTCACACACACATACACGTTCATACACTCTGACATGTTCATTCAGTTTCCCAAATGCGCTGTGGGACGAAAGCACTACCAAATATGCTATGGAGCTAACCTGCTACAAAGAGACTTTCCCTCACGGTCTATGTGTGCAAAAATGGACAATTACCTGAAAAGAACGTGCTAGTCAAACTATTTCCAATGTTTGTCTTTATTGTGCTTTAGAAAGTATCTGGAGCTTTTGAAAGTACATGAAAAGAGAGTAATATGAGTTTTATACTAATGCGTTGCTATTACTTGTTGATGGACCCACAGCTGGCAAAGAGTGCCGTTAAGGAACAAGGACTCATTTATTTCGTTCCGCCAGGAAACGGTCCAGGGCAAATTGCTGAAACGTCATAGGGTTGACTGAGACGGTCATGGACAAACCGTTGTCGGTTTCAATGTTTTCTATAATGTTATGCAATGTTAGGTTTTAATTCTCACTTGGGCAAATGGTTATGTGAATAAGGTGAAATGTCCCACTGATGCATCAGAGTCTGTGTAATGTTTATTTTGTCTAGTGAATGTTAAGTGTTTCCCCTGTGTGTAGGAATGGTCCTGGCCACCTCCTTTATGTGTGTAGTCTAAGTCCTATGTCTTCAGTCTAGCGGGTGATCTTGTATGGCGAGTGTCTCCTTGACTTTACTGCCATTGTGTTCTCTGCCTTTTGAAAAGAGACATAGCAATTCTGGGACATTTAACAGTTTGTTCACTTTGAGATTTTGGTACCATATTTTCTTTTGTTTTGGAAATCTATTTTTGTAAATATCTACTTTCTGGAAAAAAAAAAAAAAAGGACATTGTAACTTTGAATATTGAACATCTTCTGGCTTAATTGCCACCAAGCTAGAAAATAAAAAAAAACTTTGCTTGGATTTTCCCTCTCCCTCTGCTGTCTTGGCCTGATCCACTTTACATTTTTGAAGTAACTGCTCGTTCCATCCTTCACACAAACAAAGAACAAATATCAAACTATACAAACACGAAAAGAAAAACAAAGGGAGGGGGAAAAAACTCCAATAAGAAGCGGCAGCCAAAATACGCACAGCATACTCTCAACTGGAAATGGGGGAAAAATGGAAGTTGTGTAAAGGTGTACTGGGTCTTACAATAACAGGTAAAGTACACACTGATTAAGATTGTCAACGGTGTGAAAGCTCTCCGTTCCTGTGGTCGACAATTTGGCCAATCATTCCAGCACAACACGGTTCCTTTTAGCAATACATTACATTATGTTCGTTATTATTTGTCTATCATTCACAGAACTTTCTTGTTCTTCATACTTATTTGCTAAAATATGTCCCCAAATATATTTTGGTGGCACATCCAAGTCAAGTCTATGTGGGAAATTCTGAATGAGAACGATGTTCAATGGATGTTGTATGCATCTTGGAGGTGTAACTTGTTTTGTAAAAAGAAGACAACATGGTGGAATAGCAACAGACCAACATCCTGAAAAAAAGAGTCAGGGCAGCAGAGATGTAAATCACTTCCGGTCAGATCTTTCAGAATAAAATACGAGTGAAAACAGGATGCAGAGTTTTGTGAGTTGGGGCTTTAAGCCTTGAGTTTAAGTGACAGGCTTTGTATCCAAGATAATTAAGCATGTCATCACACAAGTTCAGCTAAATCTGTGGGGCAAATTGTGATTCAGATTGTGGATCATGGGATTCTACCCCAAAAGACTGCCATATTATATCTGGGCCAAAATCACTCACCCCTAAATGTTATTGTCCCTTTATGTTCATTTTATTGACAGGTGACTGTGGCAGCGGGGGCGTGGCCAAGCATCAGTCTGTGAATGGAGGGTGGGGTTGGGGAAGGTAAGTGGCTAAGTCATTCCACCTGCTGTCAATTAATGTGTGTGTGTGTCTGTTTGTTACGGGGACAGAGCATAAAAGGAGAGAGAGAGAGAGCAGAGAAAGGGAGCTCTCTCCCCAACCACAATGCATGTGAGCGAGTGAGCGAGCAAGCAAGGTGAAAAGCCTGATTAAAAAGTATTCATATAAATATCAACTCTCACCTGCTGTGCTTCTGTGCTCCTGGGTTTCAGCACCACTGTAACACTTCCTAATGTGGGTGGAGCACAGAAACATGGCAGGCAAGAGTTGATATTTATACAAATACTTTTATTTGGGCTTTTCAGCTAGCTAGCTCGCTCGCTCGCTCGCTCGCTCACTCGCTCGCTCGCTCACTCGCTCGCTCACTCACATGCATTGTGGTTGGGGAGAGAACTCCCTTTCTCTGCTCTCTCTCTCCTTTTATGCTCCATCCCTGTAACAAACAGAGTCACACCCACACACATTAATTGACAGCAGGTGGAATGACTTAGCCACTTACCTTACAAGACCCCGCCTTCCATTCACAGACTGCTGCTTGGCCACGCCCCTGCTGCCACAGCCACCTGTCAATAAAATAAACATAAAGGGACAATAACATTTAGGGCTGAGTGATTTTGGCCCAGAGATAATATGGCAGTCTTTTGGGGTAGAATCCCCCACTGCCACAGTGACCATTACTTAAAATACAATGAAAACAAGTTACAGAATCTTTATCTGTAAAGAAGGAAAAAAAAAAGAGAAAAGCAGGGAAAATAATTTACATGGCTTTGTAAATGTGGCACAAAGGATGCTGTTTATCAGTATGACATTTCTAACATCTCATGCAAAAAAAGTTTGTGGAAACCTGACTATCACACATACATATGGGCCTTCCCTAAAAAGATGTCACAAAGTTGGAATCACACAATTGTACACAAAGGTCCATGAAGACAGAGTTTGCTTAGATTCTTCTGACAGAATGAGTGGCCTACACAGAGCCCTGACCTCAACCCCATCAAATGTCTTTGGGATCAACTGAAAGAACGACTGTACCCCAAGCCTGACTAATGCGCTCACTCATGCTCTTGTGGCTGAATGGACAAATCCCCATAGCCACGCTCAATTATCTAGTGGAAAGCCTTCTCAGAAGAGTTGATTATTATAATGGAATGGGATGTTCAAAAAGCACATACAGATGTGGACAAATTTGGTGGTACCCTTACAGCTTGTTGAAACAATCCTTTTATTCCTTCTGAAAAGTCATGAAATTCAAAGCAATTTTCTCATGTATACTTGCATGCCTTTGGTATGTCATACAGTAAAGCAACAAAAAAAAAAGTATAAAAAGAAATGACATTGTTTATTTTACAAAGATATTCAAAACTAGCCTGGGTAGATTTGTTGGAACCTCTAGAAAAGATTATAAATAATTGTATTATAGTGATATTTCAAAGTAATTGTTTAACCTTAATTAGTATCACAGGTGTCTTCAATCTTGTCATCAGTCATTCAGTCTATTTAAATGGAGAAAAGTCATCACTCTGTCATTTGGTATCGTCATGTGTACCACACTGAACATGGACCAGAGAAAGCAAAGGAGAGAGTTGTTTGAGGAGATCAGAAAGAAATTTATAGACAAGCATGTTAAAGGCAAAGACTGTAAGACCATCTCCAAGTAGCTTGATGTTCTCGTGATGACAGCTGCAAATATTAAGAAGTTTATGTTCCATGGGACTGCAAGCCAAGCTTCCTGGATGTGGCTGCAAGAGGAAAATCAACTACAAATTGAACAGAAGAATAGTGCCAATGGTAGAAAAAGAGCCAAGGACAACTTCCAAAGAGATAAGTTGAACTCCAAGTTCAAGGGGCATCAATGTCTGATTGCACTATCAGTCACTTTTTGTGCGACAGTGGGCTCAAAGGAAGGACGCCACAGTTGAAAGAAAAACTTTTAAAAAGACAGACTGAAATTTACTAAAATGCATATCGACAAGCCTCAAGGCTTCTGCGAGCTTGTCCTTTGAACAGATGAGACAAAACTCAAGCTTATTGGCAAATCACATCAGCTCTATGTCCACAGAAGAAAATGAAGCTTTCAAAGAAAAGAACGCCATACCTACTGTGAAACATGGAGGAGGCTTGGCTATGATTTGGGGCTGCTTTGCTGTGCCTGGCATGGGGTACCTTAAACCGATGAAGGGCACAAGGAAATCTCAAGACTATCAAAGCATTCTGGAGCGAAACATACAATCCAGTGAAAGCTCTTTCTCAGTCACAGGTCATGGGTCTTCCAACAGGATAAAGACCCAAAACACACATTAAAAAGCACTCAAGAATGGCGAAGAACAAAACACTGGACTATTCCAATGGACTAACTATAACTAGTTAGGTTAACGTGGCGCGGCCTTGGGCTGAAGTGCCCTTGAGCAAGGTACCTAACCCCTGACTGCTCCCCGGGCGCTCTAGTGTGGCTGCCCACTGCTCTGTGTGTGTGTGTTCACTGCGTCAGATGGGTTAAATGCAAAGGATGAATTTCACTGTGCTTGAAGTGTGCATGTGACAAATAAAGGTTTCTTCTTAAGATGGCCCCTATTCCAGTGTCAGAAGCATCAACCTCCACAATGAATGGTCTTGCAGGGTCTGAATGCTGGAGTATTGGGGCTGAAGTGAAGGCTTGCTTTATCTGATTGAAGGCTTCCTCTGCCGCTGGGTTCCAACATAAGCCCTTGGGACCTTTCTTCAGCAGAGTGGTTAGAGGGACTGCCAGAGTGCTGAAGTTTCTGATGAACCAGTGGTCAAAATTTGCAAAGCTTAAGAAATGTTGAAGCTCTTTGATATATCTGGATGTTGGCCAGGATGTCACAGCTGAGACCTTGGATGAGTCCATGCTTACTCCTTCGGCACTGATGATATAGCCCAGGAAGGAGATCCTGCTTTGGTGGAGCTCACACTTCTCAGCCTTCATGTAGAGGTTGTTATCCAGTAGTCACCTGAGGACTGCTCTGACGTGTTCCTGGTGACAATGGACATCTAAGGAGTACATCAGGATGTTGTCAATGTACGTAATGACATATTTGCCCGGCATGTCCCGTAGCACGTCATTGATGAAACATTGAAACATGCTGAAACATTGGAATAAGGCATGGCCATGGCCATAGCCAGCTATGAGGCCACCGAGGTCCAGACCTCGATCATTTTTAAGAGCTGAAAATACATTTGTACGCTAAATATTCAACTAGATAAAAAAAATAAAGAACAAAACGTCTCCGTAAAAAGTGCATTGTTAATTATTTTAAACATTGATTCTGTCTTCTGTGTCTGTTTCGTGCATGCGGCTCAGAGACCAAGAACATAAAACCGAATGAGTGCGCGACTCGGGGAAGTGAACGCAGTGCAGTAGACACGTTTTTTTCATGGTAACCATCAGCGCACTTTCATGAAGCTGTTAAATTTACATTTTCGAAGCAGCGCAGTTTTGTCCTCATTGCTTGGGCTAGACCAAACCATTAAACACGCTTAAATTATTCATACTCTTGCTGCATACATGGTTTTTTTTTTTCAAAACTGATGATATTCAGTTCAAACACCATTAAAAGTAATTTCAGGAATAGATCTCGTGTGACGTGTAATTCACCCCTCTCATTTAAATATGTTGAAAATTTTTCGGTGCACGCTTTGCGCACATCACGGACCTCAGTAATTTTAAAATGCTGGCTATGGCCCTGGGTATGACCCGGTATTCAAAGTGTCCAGCAGTAGTGCTGAAAGTGGTTTTCCACTCATCGCCTCTCTTGAGACAGATCAGATTGTATGCACTGTGTAGGTCAAATTTGGAGAAGATTCTCACGGACCGAAGTTGTTCCAAAGCTGCAGGAACTAGGGGAAGACGATAAGGATACTTGACAGTGACCTGGTTCAACCCTCTGTAATCCACGAAAAAGAAACCAGCCGATGCGGAAGATTTGGACAGGCGAATATATCCCTGCTTGAGGGCCTCCTGAATGTACTCCTCCATGGCAGCGTATTCCTTTTGGGACAGGGGATAAATGTGATCTGGGGCAGAGACATACCTGGCAGTAAGTCAATGGGGCAGTCGTAAGGTCTGTGTGGTGGTGGTAGCCCACAGGCCTTCCCCTTACTGAAGACTTCATAGAGGTCCTGATAGCAGTCAGGTACATTAATGGAGTCAGGTTGAGGACTTTCTACAGGTGGTAGAGGATACTAGGACCTGAGGAGGAGAAAGACAGCTCTGGAAACACGTGGGTGACCACTGGAGAATTTCCTTGTTTTGCCAAGAAATGAGAGGATCGTGAAGTTGTAGCCAGGGATATATCCGAGAATAATATCATGGTTAACGGTTATCATCATGCGCAGAGAGAGAAGAGCTCCTTATGTAATGCTCCTACTTGGATCTGTACTGTACAGGTTGAGTGTGTGAGGTGACCAGTCCGTCACCTATGGGTTCTCCATCGATGGTCTGAATGCTGAGTGTGTTGTGCATTGGGGTGAGATTAGATTAGATAGAACTTTATTGATCACTTTGGGAGGGTTCCCTCAGGGAAATTAAAATTTCAGCATCATCATTACAGGAGAATAGAAAATAGAGAAAACGTCTAGATAAATTTAATATTTACATATACAAATATAAAAAAGAATAAGATATGGAAAAAAAGTCCAGCAGGAGAGGTATTGCACATTATATTGCACATTGTCCAGTATTGCTTTTTGTCAGGCTAGGCTACTGCTGCTCCTTCCCATCCTCTGTCCTCCTGTTACCCCCTGCTCTGTCCTTTCCTGTACAAGTGGTGATAGGCAGGTTGAGCTTCTGTGTGATGGTTTTATTGATAAAGTTCCCCTCTGCCCCTGAATCAATGAAAGCAGACAGACCATAAATCAAGGATGCCGCCTTTAGTAACACTGGTAACTGGAAGGACTTTGAGGACAGCTTTCTCACCAGACTTGTATGGGTTTCTCGGCTGGGTTCTCACGGGCTGGTCGGATCGGACAGTTCTGGATGTTATGTTTGGAGCTCCCGCAATAGAAACACAACCTCTCCCTGTGTCATCTGGTGCGCTTAGCACGGGTTAACCTAGTGCGGGAGACCTCCATGGGTGCGCTGTCCTCCGATGGCGGAGCAGTCCTGGCACAATCATGAATGGAGGGTCAGTGTTTTAATAATTGGTCGAGATCGATGGCTAAATCTATGAGGGAGACGAGAGAGAGGTTTTCATCTCCACAGGCCAGTTCACTGATGATCTCAGGATGGAGACCTTGGTGAAAGACTGCTTTCAGGGCTGGGATGTTCCATCCACTGGTGGCTGCTAGCATCCTGAAGTCCAGGGTGTATTCAGCAACACTATGATTACCTTGAAAACTGGTGAGTAGGCTCTCTCCAACCTTTATCCCCTTGGGTTCATGCTCAAATACTCTCTTGAAGAAAGAGAGAAACCATTTGAAAGACTTAGTTTGCTCCCCACCTCTGTTCCAGATGGCAATAGCCCAGCGGAGTGCTTTGCCAGTGAGAAAAGACAGAAATTTAGCGATTTTATGCTCATCTGACAGGTTTGGCATGGTGGTGAAACACATAGAACACTGCAATAAGAAACCTTTGCATGCAATGACATCTCTAGCAAACTTCTCCAGAGTGGGGAGTTACAACGCCAGACTAGGAGGAGACTCGGAGTGCACTAGGATGGCCTGCGACATCACAGTTGTGAACTTTGTCATCCGGGTGTTAAGATCAGTGAGCGTCTGCTGATGTTCTCCTAGTAAACGCCCCTGCGCATTCAAAGCAGTCTGTTTGGAATCCTCCGCTACATCCATGAAGGTGAAGTATCCTGTGAGGATGCAGGCACTTATAGATGTATGTGTAGAGGAAGACAGATTGCTGAAGGTAAACAAAGCCAAATCAAAGGACGAGAATCGGAGTCGGTGAACTCGCAAAGGTCGGGCGATCGGCGAACAACATAATAAGGGAAAGACAAAGAGTGAGAAACGAGAAAAGATCAGCAAGGGTCAGGAATGAATTCAGCAGTCAGAAAAGGACAAGGCTTGGTATGAACTGAGAGCAGAACAATACTTCGCAAAGGTGTGTTTGTGAAGGGGGCTTATATGGACTGACCGGTGATTGAGGAAATGGAAGCCAGCTGTGATTCAGTAGGCAGGAGACAGAGGGTGCTGTGTGTTTTGGGAATTGTAGTTCGGATGGTCCATGTTTGTAGTTTGCTGATTCTCAGCGGGTTTACTGACAACCAGATGTGGATAGTCCTTTTTCCAAGGTTCGTACAGATATCCGATTTCTCCGCTGTCCATCCTGACTTGAAGATAACTATTTTTAATTCTGATTAAATCCAGGCTAACAAGTATGTTTCCATTGGCTACACTTAACTTCTGGTACCTGGTTATCTATGAATTTATGTCACATCCTGGACGCCATACTGGTTGCCCATGTGTTCGGATGTGCTTAAACGTGCATAAAACATGACGTGCTTTTGGACTTTTAAGCTTATGATATCAAATCAGGGGTCGCAGGCAAGCTGGAGCCTATCCCAGCTGACTACGGGCGAAAGGCGGGGTACACCCTGGACAAGTCGC
>JAPEKM010000025.1:19751301-19762959 GCA_027575975.1 Cathorops multiradiatus
TTTGTCACATATCTGTCCAAATTCATACCCAACCTGAGTGAAGAAGATGCACCTCTGCGACAACTTCTGAAAAGTAATGTGGAATTCTCATGGCAACCAGCCCAGGAAAAAGCCTTTGCCAGGCTCAAAGACCTCTGTTCGAATCCACCAGTGCTGAAGTACTTTGATCCAGCACAGCCTGTGGACATTTTCTGTGATGCCAGCAGCAGTGGGTTGGGCGCTGTACTATTGCAAGACAATCATCCGGTCGCTTTCTCATCCAGGTCTCTGACTGATGCTGAGACCTGCTATGCTCAGATAGAAAAAGAGATGCTGTCTATCATTCATGCATGTGCCAAATTCCACAATTACATCTTTGGCAAGCCAGTCACAGTATATAACGACCACAAGCCACTGGAGGACATTTTCAAAAAGTCCCTCCTGTCTACACCCATGCGCATTCAGAGGATACGCCTCCACCTGCAATGGTACGACTTGACTGTCAGATACAGGAAGGGAAAAGATATGGAGCTGCCAGACACACTGTCAAGGGCCCAGCTACCATACAACACTCCAGAGCTGAAAGAGTTGGAGTGTGTGTCCATGCTGAATTACGTAGCTGTGATTGGAGAGAGGTATGCTGAGCTCAAGGATTGCACAAAGAAGGAACTTGGCTCTTTGCAGCATGCAATACAGCACGGATGGCCAGAGAATAGGAGGGAGGCACCAGCAGCTGTCCAGCCATACTGGGACTCGATGTCAGCTTACGGTATGTGATGGAGTGGTATACAAGGGGCTGCGCATAGTCGTCCCACCCACTATGAGGCAATACATGTAATACATGTATTACATGTATTAACATACACCAGTCTCACTTAGGAATAGTGAAGAACAAGCAAAGAGCATGTGAAGTACTTTATTGGCCAGGCATGAATGCTCAGATAGAGGAGGTGGTGAGAAATTGCAGCACATGTGCAGAATTCCAAAATAAACTACCCAAATTGCCACTGAAACCGACAGAAACTCCTGAGCTTCCTTTTGAACAGGTGGCCTCAGACATTTTTGAGTTTGAAGGCAAACACTACATCATCTTAGTGGACTATTTTTCAAAGTTCATTGAAGTGGATGAACTGAAAGACCAGCGTAGCCGCACCACCATTGAAGTGCTGAAATCTCAGTTCAGCAGACATGGCATTCCCGCTGTCATTCGAACAGATAACGGCCCGCAGTACGCATGTGAGGAGTTCAGAGATTTCTGTCAAAGTTATGGCATAGTGCATCAGTCATCATCCCCTCACACTCCCCACTCTAATGGAGAGGCGGAGAGAGCAGTGCAAACTGTGAAAAGACTTTGGAACAAGGCTCCAGATAAACACCTGGCCCTGCTCAACTACAGGACGACCCCCCTGGAGTCAGTGGAACTGTCTCCAGCACAGCTCCTGATGGGTCGGAGACCCAGGAACCAACTCCCTGCTGCCCAACAGCTGCTGATTCCCAAGGCGTACAACTCCTCTAAAGTCAGACACCTGCTCAACCGATCCAAAGCCCTCCAGAAGCATTACCATGATAAAACCAGAACAACACCACACCGCTCGACACTGGTACCAGGAGAAGAGGTGAGGATGCAACCGTACCCAGGCAACAGAACGTGGTCTCCGGCAGTCGTCATCCGAGAGCACAACGCCCCCAGGTCCTATGTCGTGGACCATGGTGGTAAGGAGTTCCGCCGCAACATGCAGCATCTCCGAAAGAGCACAGCCACGGCCAACCAGTCTCGACACTTCATACCGGATGACGCATGGAGGGAACCAGCCACCGATCCAGGTCCAGCCGTCCCACCAGGCCCATCCATCCAGCCGTCCAGCCAGGTCCAGTCGTCCAGCCAGGTCCAGCCGTCCAGCCAGGTTCAGTCGTCCAGCCAGATACACCCATCGACAGAGCAGGTACAGCAGAGACACTTCCTTCACTTGGTGAGGCTTTAGGCCCACTTACAGAGAAACGTTTGAACTCTGGCCAAGTATCAAACCCCGTGCCCTACATCACGAAACAGGGCAGAGCAGTAAAGCCTCCTAAAAGACTGGATATGTAGGCTATTATTATTATTATGGTAGTCTAGTTCATTCAGTAACTAGTTATGATATGCAGTGCCAAAGTCAGATGTTATATTAGTTATTAAGACAATTTATATTCTTGGGCTAAACAGTCCTTTTGTTACTGTTGTTCTATTTGTTACCTGTTAGGCAGCCTAATGTTTAATTGTTAACTAATGTTAAGCTGATTATGCTCAAAGTTGATTTCACTACTGAGCCCTTTAAAACAATGTAATATGTTCTTTATAGGCTGAAGAAAGGGAGATGTAATGTATTGTTCTGCCACTGGGTGGCACTAGCAGTCTAAGAGGGCAATACATATTGGGTCTGTCTTTACTTGTTCCTCAGTTGAATTTTGCGACTCTCACAATAAAGTCATGAACTGTGCATCCGTTGTGTATTCACTGACATTCAGTATCTTACAGTGGGCTCTCCACTGACTTTGAGGAGATACAGAGTTAGGGAGATAAGAGACAGTTCTGAAAACGTATGGGGAACCATTGGATAATTTCCTTGTTCTGCCAAGAGATCAGTGGATCATGTTGTAACCAAGGATACCCAAGAATGATGTCATGATGGACTGTGGTGGTCACATAGAGAGAGATATGTTCTGAATGCAGTGCTCCCACCTGAATGTGAATGGGAGTGGTTTGAGTAGTGACAAGGCCATCACCTATGGGTCCTCCATCGATGGTTCGAATGCCAAGTAGACTCTGCAGAGGGATTGTGAGCAGGTTGTACTGCTGGACGATCATTCTGTTGTTGAAATTCCCCTCTGCCCCTGAGTCTACAAAGGCAGATAGGATGTGTGTGGAGGACACCAGCTTTAACAATACAGGCACTTTAAATGATTGTGCATTAATTTTCTCTCAGGACTCATGGCTGCATGAGTTGTGGCTTCAGCTGGGTTAGAGTCTATGATACACTGATTGATTTTATGTTCTGACATCCCGCAGTAAAAGCCTTCTTTCTTCCTCCTTTCATGCTCTGATCATTTCAGATGAGTGCTGGAAACTTCCATTGGTGCAGTTTCTTCAGATGGTTGAACAGGTCCAGAGTTATCCTTGAGAGACAGCTGGCTGGTAGGCGGATGATCCATCTGGATCTCTGAGTTAATAAGGGAGCCTAATGTTAAGTGTTCATCCCTACATGCCATTTTACTGAGAACCTCAGGATGAAGACCTTGGTGGAACACTGCCTTCTGTGCCAGTTCATTCCATCCACTGGCTGCTGCCAGAGTTCAGAAATCCAAAGCATATTCAGCAACTCTTCTTGAACCTTGTTTCATGGTGAAAATACTTTCTCCAACTTCGACTCCCTCAGGTTCATGATAAACCTGTTTGAAAAGCTTGAGGAAATGCTCATACATAGTCATGTGGTCTCCTCCTTTCCTCCATATGGTGCTTGCCCATTGCAATGCCTTGCCAGTGAGAAATGATAGAAACTTGGTGATTTTGTGTTCATCTGAGAGTTGGGGCATAGTAGAGAAATACAGGGAGCACTAAAGCAGGAATCTCTTGCAGGCATGAGCATCCTCGGCATACTCTTCCAGAATGGGGAGCTGCAATGCATAACTGGAAGATGCCTCAGGGTGTGTAAGGAAGGCCTGCAACATCACAGCTGCAAATTGTGCCACCCTTGTGTTGAGGTCTGCAAGCATCTGTTGATGTTCTCCTAGTAAATGCTCTTGAGCATTCAGTGCAGTTTGCTTCACCTCCTCAGCTATATCCATTGCAGGCAAAGTATCCTGTTAGGGTGCAGGCACTTACAGATGTATTTGCAGGGGAGAGCAGGGAGCAAACAAGAACAAAGCCAAATCATGAAACAAGGTCATGATCAGAAGTCAGGCTATGGTTGGTCAATCAGTGAACAGGGCAACATGTGAAAGATAAGAAGTGTAGACAAAAGGAGATAGCAAGAGTTAAAACAAGAGGCAAATATATAAAGGCTCAGTATAGACTGGAAAATGCAGAACCATATGTCACACTGAAGGAGTGTGAAGGAGAGGTTTAAGTAGGGTGGTGTCAAGTGTGAACGAGTAACAGCTGAGTTCAATATTCCAGTGACAGGGGGTGCTGTGACTCTTGGGCACTGTAGTCTTGAGTGGCCATGTTTGTAGTTTGGTTAGCGCTGCTGATCTCAATGCTTTTACTGACAAAATTATAATATCAGTAGACATTTTATATTTTGGTTTGAGGAATGACATGTGACCTTTGACCTGGATTTTCATGTGGTTACAATGTCAATTGCCTGTTAACATTTATTGGTAAACTATCCATCCATCCATGATCTGTAGCCACTTATCCTGTTCTACAGGGTTGCAGGCAAGCTGGAGCCTATCCCAGCTGACTATGGGCAAGAGGTGGGGTACACCTTGGTACACCAGGTCATCACAGCGCTAATTGGTAAACTACAAAATTAGAAATTAATACAAACAACACTGAATGATTAAAAAATGTGATCAATAAAAATATGTAGAAAGTGGAACAAAAAGATTTTCTGACACAGATTAAACATCAGTTTATTTGTTTACAAACATTAGAATTATGTCCCCATTTATGTAAGCACCAACATTAAAATATTGATATAAAATATATTTTCTATCAAATAAAAGTCAATGTAGAACAATTTTTTTTAAAATAAAAACTTGTTTGAGGGGTTTGAGTGCCTCAGGGATTCTAGGAGCTATGTTGCTGGGGCAATTGCCCCTGGTAGGGTCTCCCAAGGCAAACAGGTCTTAGATGAGAGGTCAGACAAAGAGTGATTCAAAATGACCCTGATGAAAAAAAGAGCAGGTATTCGAGTACCCTCACTCAGACCAGGGGTATCGGGGCCCTGCCCTGGATCCAGGCCTGGGGGAGGGGCTCATCAGCGAATGCCTGGTGGCCAGACCTATGTCTATGGGGCCTAGCTGGGCTCAGCCCAAATAAGCAGCATGGAACCACTCTCCTGTGGACTCACCACCCACAGGAGGTGCCTTAAGGGTCTGGTGCACTGTGGATCAGGTGGCAGTTAAAAGGTGGAGGTCCTGGTGTACTGATCCCTGGCTGACAAAACTGGCTTTTGGGACATGGAATGTCACCTCTCTGGTGGGAAATGAGCCTGAGCTTGTGCGTGAGGTTGAGCGGTACTGACTAGATATAGTTGGGCTCACCTCAGTGCATAGCTTAGGATCTGGAATCAATTTCCTGGAGAGGGGTTGGACTCTCTTCTATGCTGGAGTTGTCAAGGGTGAGCAGTGCTGGGCAGGAGTGGGGCTATTGGTAGCCCCCCAGTTCAGCGTGATAGCATTGGAGTTCTCCCCAGTGAATGAAAGGGTTGTTTCCCTGTGCCTTCAGGTCAGGGAATGGTTTCTGACTGTCATTTGCGCTTATGTGCCAAATGGTTGTTCAGAGTACCCGGCCTTCTTGGAGTCCTTGAGGAGGGTGCTAGACAGTGCACCATGAGGGGACTTCATTGTTTTACTGGAGGACTTCAATGCTTACATGGGCAATAATGGTGAGACATGGAGGGGTGTGATTGGAAGGAAAGGCTTGCCCAATCTAAACCCAAGTGGTGTTCAGTTGTTGGAATTCTGTGCCATGCGCAGTTTTGCCATAACAAACACCATGTTTGAGCATAAGGGTGTCCATAAGTGTATGTGGCACGAGGTCACCCTAGGCTATAGATCGATGATTGACTTTGTAGTCATTTCATCTGACATATGACCATATGTCTTAGACACTCGGGTGAAGAGAGGAGCAGAGCTGTCAACTGATCACTACCTGGTAGTGAGCTGGATCAGATGGCAGGGGAGGAGGCTGGAGAGACCTGGCAGACCCAAATGAATAGTGAGGGTAGGCTGGGAACATCTGACAGAGGCTCCCGTCTGCCAGATATTCAACTGCCACATCCAGCAGAGCTTCAACTGCATACTGGGGGAAGGTGGGGACATTGAGTCTGAGTGGACCATGTTCCGCACCTCCATTGCTGAGGCAGCCATGCAGAGAGCTGCAGTTGTAAGGTTGTTGGTGCCTCTCATGGCGGTAATCCCCAAATCTGGTGGTGGACACCTATGGTGAGGGGAGCTGTCAAGCTGAAGAAGGAGTCCTACCAGGCTTGGTTAGTCTGTGGGTCTTCAGAGGTGGCTGACAGATACTGATGGGCTAAGCGGAATGTGGCTCTGGCGGTCACTGAGGCAAAATCTCAGGTGTGGGAGGAGTTCGGTGAGGCCATGGAAAGTGACTTTCAGTCAGCCTCGAAGAGATTCTGGCAAACTGTCCGGCAGCTCAGGAAGGGAAAGCAGTGCTGTCTTTACTGCTTACAGTGAGGATGGAGTGCTGTTGATCTCAACTGGTGACATCATCTGACAGTGGAAGGAATACTTTGAGGATCTCCTCAATCCCACCTGCATGTTGTCTGAGGAGGATGCAGATTCTGAGGGTGCTTGGGAGGACTCACCCATCACAGGGGCTGAGGTTGCCAAGGTGGTTAAAAAGCTCCTCGGTGGCTGGGCTCCAGGGGTGAATGAGTTTCTTCCTGAGTTCCTGAAGGCGCTGGATGTTGTTGGGCTGTCTTGGTTGGCATGCCGCTTCAACATTGCATGGAGGTCAGGGATAGTGCCTCTGGATTGGCAGACGAGAGTGGTGGTCCCCCTTTTTAAAAAGGGGGACCAGAGAGTGTGTTCCAACTATAGGGGGAATCATGCTTCTCAGTCTCCTTAGGAAAGCCTATGCTGGGGTGCTGGAGAGGAGAGTCTGGTTGATAGTCAAACCTCAGATTCAGGAAGAGCAATTTGGTTTTCATCCTAGTCATGGAACACTGGACCAGCTCTTTACTCTTACAAGGGTACTGGAGGGCACATGGGAGTTTGCCCAACTGGTCTACATGTGTTTTGTGAAAAAGGCTTACTACTGTGTCCCTCATGGTGCCCTGTGGGGGGGTGCTTCGGGAGTATGGGGTTCAGGGCCCACTACTGCGGGCCATTTAGACCCTGTATGACTGGAGCAGGAGTTTGGTTTGCATTGCTGGCAGTAAATTGGACTTGTTCCCAGGGCATGTTGTACTCTGCCAGGGCTGCCCTTCATCTCTGGTTCTGTTCATAACGTTTATGGACAGAATTTCTAGGTGCAGCCAAGGGGTGGAAGGTGTCCAGTTTGGTGGCAGCAGGATCACGTCTCTGCTTTTGGTGGATGATGTGGTCCTGTTGGCTTCATCAATCTGTGACTTACAGCATGTGCTGGGATGGTTTGCAGCCAAGTATGAAGTGGCTGGGATGAGGATCAGCACCGCCAAGTCCATGGCCATGGTGCTCAGCCAGAAATGGGTGGAGTGCCTACTCTGGGTCAAGGGGAGTTACTGCCTAAAGTGGAGGAGTTTAAGTATCTTGGGGTTTTGTTCATGAGTGAGGGTAAAGGGGAGTGGGAGTTGGACAGACAGATCGGGGCAGCATCAGCAGTGATGCGGATGCTAAACTGGTCTATGGTGGTAAAGAGAGAGCTGAGCCAAAAGGCAAAGCTCTCAATTTACTGGTCCATCTACATTCCCACTCTCATCTATGGTCACGAGCTATGGGTAGTGACTGAAAGAATGAGATCGCGGATATAAGCGGAAGAAATTAGTTTTCTCCTCAGAGTGGCTGGGCTCTCCCTTAGAGACAGGGTGAGAAGCTTGAACATTCGGGAGAGACTCTGAGTAGAACCACTGCTCCTCCACATCGAAAGGAGTCAGTTGAGGTGGTTTGGGCACCTTGTTAGGATGCCCCCTGGACGCTTCCCAAGAGAGGTTTTCGGGGCATGCCCCACCGCGAGGAGACCCCGGGGCAGACCCAGGATACGCTGGAGAGATTACATCTCTTGGCTGGCCTGGGAATGCCTCGGTATTCCCCCAGAGGAGCTGGTGGCCGGGGAGAAGGGAATCTGGGCTGCTCTGCTTAGGCTGCTACCCTCGCAACCTGGATCTGGATAAGTGGTAGAAGATTGATGGATGGATGGATGGATGGATGGATGTTGTTTTTTTTAACATTACACAAATTTTTCAGACTTTTGTTGCCCCTGTCCCAACTTTTCTGAAAAGTGTTGCTGACATCAAATTCAAAATGAGTATATATTTTTCAAAAAACAATAAAAATTTTCAGTTTCAACATGTGATGTGTTGTCTTTGTGCTATTTTCAATGAAATACAGGGTTTCCATCCATCCATTATTTGTAGCCGCTTATCCTGTTCTATTGGGTCGCAGGCAAGCTGGAACCTATCCCAGCTGACTCTGGGCAAGAGGGAGGGTACACCCTGGACAAGTTGCCAGGTTATATATAGGGTTTCCATGATTTGCAAATCTTCACATTTTGTTTTTACCTCACCCGGGATGGAGTCTACTAGGGAGTGAGGTATTGTTTTCAGTTGGGTTTCTTTGTTCATGATATTACCAGGAAATGGCTGGATCAATCTTGATAAAATTTTCAGGATAGATGGGCATTGGTCTCAAATAGAACGTGCAACATTTTGACGGTCATCTGGTCAAGGTCACCAAAAAGGTCAAAATCATTGTTGTTGTGGTTACTGCCTCATATAGAGGTGCTAGCCACTATGCTGTAATGCTGTAAGAATGTAAGAGTGTAACAATTGCGCACTGTGTATGTGCAAATACATGTTCCAATTAAAATGTCCAGTGCGTGTATACAATTCAGTTCACCATTCAAAATCAATGGACTAAAGAAATTGCTTTCAGACATGTTTATGCTCATTACAGAGGGAAATTGCATTCCACTAAGCTCTAGCACTGGGCCATTTCCAGGAAATAAGAGTTTCAGTCATGGCAACAGTGTGTGTATGTCAGCCTCGGTTCGGAGGTTTCTGTTTCAAAAACTGTAAGAGGTAAGAGTAGAATAATATAAAGTACAGACACTTGGTATATTTTACGTCTGTGGTTTTTAAATTGTTTGTTTTGGGGTTATGCTTCATTTTTGTGGCTACTGCCTCATAGAGTATGAGTGTGTATCTACAGTATATGGGTCTGTCTCAGAAACTGAGTACTGTGGGGGTACCCTACTTAATATACTCACAGTCAATAAACTATACGGTTCTGAATGGTGATGTTGGTTTTAATTTGAAATAAAATGATGAAAGAAATAATACAGATAAATCTGTAATGTGAATATTCAGAATTTGGCAAAAATTCTGCAAATTTGTGGGAAAATGGCAGCTTGGTCTGGGACATAATAAATGGTTGACTACATCACATTCCCTTAAAAAGGTTGTAGTCCACTGAAAAGGTTACAGTTATCACTAATTTTATTTTAAGTTGTAACTTTATACACCTAAGGATTGGTGTGCTCACAGAATAATCATAACCATAATAAAACATCATGTAAAATATTTGATCATCGTTGTAACTCCATTTTCCGCATACCCAAAACTAACACGAGCATGTGTTTTGATCTAAACGGAAAGCCTCAGGGTCAAGGTCACTACCTCACCAAAAGTAGTAACTTAATAAAATCACCAAGATGGCGCCGCGGATGGTTCCCTCAGTACTTCGCTCTCTTGTACTTTCTACGTTTTTGTGTATTTGTTGCGTTTTTTGCGCTTCTTCTCTGGTCACATACTCCACAGAAGAACTCAAACATTGGAAAAGCCACCAGTAAAGTTTTTTCATCAGTTTTCATCGATCTGGAAAGTTTTCCAGACCTACTTGTTAGAGGAGCAGCAGCTTTCTATGGTCTCTGCTGAGGACGCCGGAGACACCGGGGGAAGTGAGCCGGCGCTCTCGTCAGGCTGAGGCAGCGGGGGGGTTGCACTGCGCTCCCGTCTATTTACCTGGCTAACGTCTGCTCTCAGGCCAACAAGATGGACGAACTGCTGCTGCTCAACACGGATTTTAACAGATCTGCTGCCTTGTGCTTCACTGAAACCTGGCTCGGAGAGTATATCCCGGACACTTTTCTCCACCTGCCTGGATTTCACCTGCACTGAGCGGACCGCGAAACGGAGATCATGGGGAAAACGAGGGGAGGCGGAGTCTGCTTTTACATTAACGAAGGTTGGTGTACTGATGTCACAGCTCTAAACTAATCATGCAGTCCTCACACTGAAAAAAGTGAAACAAAGCTGTTGTTCATTTAATGTATTTGTTTTTATTCCAGTGAATAAAAAAATACTTTGCTCAATTAAACTAACCTTTCTTATTTATGTTTATGATTTAATCTAATTTTTTTTTTTACTTTACTAGAATGTAAACTGACAGCGATGTCATGTTGTATAAAACTACAATGTTAGGTGTGATCGATTACCTCAATTTTTTTTTTAATTTGAGCCAATGTGAATTTTTTTCAGTGCATCTGGAGACATTATTCATAAACTGCAAACTGTTTTATGCTCTGCGAGAGTTTTCCTCGTTTATTCTGGTTGGAGTCTACATCCCTCCTCAGGCTTGTGTTACTGAGGCGTTACAACACCTGGCTGACCAGAGAAACAGCGTGAAGAAAAAACACCCGGACTCTTTTCTCTCCGTGCTCTCACGGAAGGTGGTCGCATTCTCTCCCTCTCTCTTCCCTTATCTTTCCTGCTTCTGCTGTCTCGTGTCTATATTTTTGAGAGATTCTCTCTGCATTGCTCTCCGAACTAAAAACCATGGAATTGATAAACTGGTCTCTTCACACAATTTACACAATCTTCTCGATGAGAAGCCTGGGTTCAGGGGAACCAGCCTGTCCTGCTGGAACGTTTGCAGCCGGCTACACGATGGACACGTGGGAGAAGTGGTGGGTCGTGTGCCTGGCAGTTCTTTCTGTGGAGGACGTTGAAGACATCTACCTATTCGGAACCATGATTACAAGACTTTTGCTGACTGGATTAGGCATTGCCCTGGTTTATTGAGGAAATCAGAAGACGGTGACAGCTGTTCAAAGCCCCATAAAGCTGCCCGACATGATTGAAGCGGTGGGCAGAGCTGTGGGCACTCAGACTGTAGTTATTCAGAACTTGAACCGCAATGTGGATAACATCATGGAGAAGCTTTCGGCTTTGCAATGGAAATTAGATCGTTTTGGAGACCAAGATGGACATAGTGGACATACGGTGTAGGCATGCAAAAGAATGTGTCTGCTCGCTAAGACCAAACAAATTCCAATCGTATCTATTTTCGGCTCCCTCGCCAGCACTGGCCTTGGCCAACGCCGTTGCTGGGACAACAATTCCCCTGGAGAATACTGCTGTTAGACTCTCTCGTATTCCCCCCCATCCCGCGGTCGCTGCTTCACCCTGACTGTGACAGGCGTGTGGTTGACCAGCGCCATTATGGCTGCAGAAGCAGACGGCTGCTTGCTGCGCTGGGTTACCGCTACCTCCTCCCTAAAACCCCTCCCCCCCACACTTTTTTTACCCCACCCCTGATCCCCCCTCCCCCACTTCCACACCTCAAGTCCCAAGTTTCATGTTGTAAAGTGTACTTGTGTTATTGTGTGCTTATGTGCTGAGTTTTTTTTTAATGTTCCCACACTGTACTCCTCACAGGAGCATAGTGTGAGGGTTGCTTTTTTCTTCTCCCCTCTCCTCATGTTACTACTGTGTTTTCTTTTATCCCTGTCTTCCTGTCCTGTCTACTCTCCCTCTG
>JAPEKM010000025.1:20470812-20482259 GCA_027575975.1 Cathorops multiradiatus
TGTGCAAAGCTGTCATCTAAGCAAAAGGTGCCTACTTTGAAGAATCTAAAATATAAAACATTCTGGTTTGATTAACACTATTTTGTTTTCCAAATAATTCCATATATATTTCTTCATAATGTCAATGACTTCAGTATTAATCTACATTTCAGAAAATTTTAAAATGATGAAAAAACACTGAATTAGAGGCGTTTCCAAACTTTTAACTGGTACTGTATATAAATGTAATATGCACTGTCACTAAAGAGTAATGGGAAATTTGTCTTTAATCTATTTATTTTATTAATGCTATGCACTTCACAATTCTTCACAAGAATGTAGCAGGACTAATTCTCAGTATCTGAATATTTGAATCTTATTTAAGCAAGATAGCAGGACTGGCACATAGTGTTTGGGAAAAGCCCAAATGGAAATGGGATTGGTTGTTACCTGGTAAGGATAGGAATTACACTGTAAACAATTGTGGGCGGGTACTGTGGACATTTTTTCTAAACTGATCCAAATACAGTGGGCTGTATGTAAAACATGTTAGGGCTTTTTTGCTGGGTTTTCTCTGATATAATCTGTTGTATGAACACACTATCCATATAAATTTTAATAAAACTTCTCTGTGAGTGAAAATTGCAACCTTGTGTTTTAGGTTGTGCTTCCTGGCATGTCATTCACACAAGCATGTCATTTAATTAAAGGTTTAATATTGTGTTTTATTGGTGTTATCCAGTAGAGGGCACAATACGCAGAAAGCGCCGGTGTGTGCTGGAGAAGAAGCAGCCTTATAGTGGAGATGAGTGGTGCTCAGGTGCTGAGGCTGAAGAAGAGGAGGAGAAACCATCCACCACTGCTCACAGTAAGTTGAGTCCCAGAGTTTTACTACAAACTACACACATGAACACACAAAAACTCAGTCCATTAATTAGTTATGTGTCTGCAGGAAAGATACATCCAGTGCCTTAATATTGTTTTATGATTAGCCCTACAAGTTTCTTAATAAAGACCTGTTACTCATATGTCAGGTTGTAGATGCCTTGGCTTCCTGACCAGCAGTTGTTAACCAGGTGGTACTTCTGGTTTGAGATGGCTTTCATCCTAGGGGAAAAAAGATGGTGACATTAATTAGGCTCTTACGTACTTGATTTACAAACCCCATTTCTAGAAAAGTTGGGATATTTTCCAAAATGCAACGAAAATGAAAATCTGTGATTTGTCAATTCATGTGAACCTTTATTTAACTCAAAGTACAAAGAAAGCTTTTCAAAAAATTTGACTGACAAACTTAATTGTATTTTGTAAATATAAAGGAAGTTATAATTTGATGCCTGCAACACACTCAAAAAAAAAAGTTGGGACAGAGGCATTATTACCTTGCCCGGGACGGAGTCCACCAGGGGGTGAGGTTTTGTTTTCGGTTGGGTTTGTTTCTTTGTTTTTTTGTAAACAATGTTACGGGAAAACAGCTGGACCAATCTTCATGAAACTTGCAGGATAGATGGGCATTGGTCTCAAATAGAACCTCCAAAATTTGGGGGGTCATTCAATTTTCAAGGTCACGGTGGCCAAAAAGGTTAAAAAAAATAAAAAATAAATAAATAACCCTCTGAGCTCAGACTACAGGAGCGCTGCCTCAGAAAGACTCCTCCCACAAACACTACCTGCTGCATTTGCATACACTGCTGTCATTGGATAGTTTCTTGGTTTGTGTACATATGCAAAAGAGGGGTTTTGGCCATGTCCACTTTTAAACCCCACTGATTAAAAACTTCCATGCTCTGTTGATTTATTATTATAAATATAAATTATAAGTCATAAATAAATGGACTAGACTAAAGAAATCACTTTCAGACATGTTTATGCTTATTACAAAGGGAAAGTGCATTCCACTGAGCTCTAGCGCCGGGCCATTTCCGGGAAATAAGAGTTTCCGTCATGGCGACAGTGTGTGTATGTCAGCCTCGGTTCGGAGGTTTCAGTTTCGAAAACTGTAAGAGGAAAGGGTAGAATAATATAAAGTACAGACACTTGGTATATTTTACTTCTGTGATTTTTTTTTTTCATTTTTGGATTATGCTTCATTTTTGTGGCTACTGCCTCATAGAGTAATATGCTATATTTACTGTATGAACATGGTATAAGAACTTTAATTTATAAGCAGTAGTCACATGTACCCATAGGGTACCTATTTTTTTTTCACAATATCTTTCTTCATATTAATTATAACTGCTACCGGGCGAGGTTTGTTTTGCCTGGCAACATTTGTTACCATTGTGTTACATCATCTTTCCTTTTAATAACACTTTTTAATGATATAGTAACTGAGGATACTCATTGTTGCAGTTTTGCAATTGGAATTTTTGTCCATTCTTGCTTGATACAAGACTTCAGCTGCTCAACAGTCCATGATCGCCATTGTCTGATTCTCCTCTTCAGGATGCACCATACATTCTCAATAAGAGACAGATCAGAACTGACAGCAGGCCAGTCAGGCATACGCACTCTGTGTCTACGAAGTCACGCTGTTGTAGCCCGTGCAGAATGGGGCCTGGCATTGTCCTGCTGAAATAAGCATGGACTTCCTGGGAAGAGATGTCGCCTTGATGGCAACATATGTCTCTCTAAAATCCCAATATATGCCTTTGTATCAGTGGTACCTTCACACACATGCTGCTCATCCATTCTGTGGGCACTGATGCATCCCCATATCATCACAGTTGCAAGCATTTGCACCTTTCTCTGATAACAAACTGAATGGATGTGTTCACCTTTTGCATGGAGAATTTAACCTCCAATTTTCCTGAAAACAAGCTGAAATGTGGACTCATCTGACCACACCACACATTTCCACTGTCTTTTGGTCCATCTGAGATGAGTTCCGGCCCAGGGAAATCAACGGTGTTTCTGCATAGAATTGATGAATGGCTTCCTCCATGTGTAATACAGTTTCAGGTTATATTTCTGGATGCAGCAGCAAGCTCTGTTAGGTGACAAAGGTTTTCTGAAGTATTCCCTAGCCCATGTGGTTATATTTGTCACACTGACACGATGGTTTCTCAGGCAGTGCCCTGAGAAACTGAGGGCTCGAAGGTCATGTGCATTCACCAGTGGTTTCTGACCTTGCCCTTTACTCACTGAGATGGCTTTGAATTCCCTGAATCTTTCTTTTCACAATATTGTGTACTGTAGATTTTGAAATACCTAAATTCTCTGCAATTTTGGCTCTGAGAAATGTTCTTTTTGAATTGATTAATAATTCTTTCACGAATTTTGGCACAGAAGGGTGAGCCACGACCCACCCTTGCTTGCAAAGACTGAGCCTTTGGTGCATGCTTCTTTTATACCCAATCATGTTACCAATTAACCTGCTTATTGTGGAATCTTCCAAAATGGTATTACTTAAATATCCTATAAACTTTTCAGTCTTATTTTGCCTTTGTCCCAATTTTTTTTTTGAGTGTGTTGCAGGCATCAAATTCTAACTTTGTTTATATTTTCAAAATACAATTAAGTTGGTCAGTAAAACTCTTGAAAATCTTTGATTTGTACTTTTGTCAGGCAAATAAAGGTTCACATGAATTAACAAATCACATATTTTTGTTTTTATTGCACTTTGTAAAATATCCCAACTTTTCTGGAAATTGAGTTTGTAGTATTCACAATTTACTACTTTTTTCCTTCCTACTGCTACGTGACACACACATGCAATACCAGTTTAATTTGTCATAGAAACCGGGTAAGAATAAAAATTTTCCAGATGCTGCGAGCAAACTTGCATGTGGACAGTGAATACAGAAATCCCAGCAAAGAATTAGTTATTTTTCCACAGAGATTGGAAATTAAAAATTAAGTGCATGTTTATACTGCATGGAAAGTGTTTGTGTTTAAATTTTCTAAATCAGCTTTATTTTTCAAATCTTTAACTAATCTCTCTAAACAAACATAGCTTGGCATAGCAGTCACTTCATGTTCAATTTGTGCTGAACTACCAATTTGCAAAAAAATATATTTTTTAAATAAATCTATTCAGTCAAAACACCAGTACTTTTTTCCTCTATCAAAGAATAATTACCCAATACATATTAGCAACTGCTGACAGATTTGCATTATTTTATGTAACTCTATGAAGTAATAAATGTTTTGTGCTGTAATTACAGTATTCTCCAAAGTATATAACTTTTACACTAAAACTTTAAGGTTTTATAAATTAGCCATGTGGCTCTACATCATAATAGGTTAGCTACATAATAGATTTGTTGACTTTTACAATGCCTCAGTTGTGCATGTATGCATATAAATGTAAATATGTATAATTGACCCTGACTTGGGTATTCTCTGATCTGAATGTATCCTTTGTGACCTTGACAGGTTTCTTTTCACACAGCAATCTAGTTAACATTTCATCACAGATAATGTCATGGTAAAAAAAAAAATGCAGGTAAACAAGTGATGGTCACATGACCAGCACCAGCCTTATGTGATATTCTGGTATTTATCATTACCTGATGAAACTCTGTAACTGGCAAGATTGCTGCAGCAATGCTACAGGACTACACTCACTAAAATGTTAAATTTTTCTTCCAGTAAACTGTTTAACCCTCCAGTGGCAGCTTTTTTTTTTTTTTAAACCTTATTAACTCAAGGTCTTCTAGTTATGAAGTGATAAGTCTCTCCTTCCCCTTCCCATTACCCATTTTCTCCCCCTTCCTACCTTTCAGGAGAGCATGTGATGTCATGCCCTGGCCAGTCTCTCTCAGGCACAGCTGAATCAGTAAGCGGGCCTGGTTTAGGCTGTGGCCTTGGTTCAGGTCTACATTCTGACCAGCCACCTCACACCTCCCAGCAAGTAGTATATGTCTTCACCACTAGCCTAGCCAACAGGTGAGAATAATATTAACAGAGAACTATACGAAATATTTTTGTCAGTACTGTGAATGTGATTTTGAGATAAATATGAGACACACTTGTGTTTATGTTTAAATAGCATCCTCCTATTCCTTTGGACCTTTGTAAATAATTGGTTAAGCACTGAGATATGTGTATGTTTTTAGCTCAGGCACTGAACAGAATGTGTGTTCGTGTATGCCTATTCCACAGTGCTGCAGAGGCAGTGATGCATGGCCATACAGATTCCATCCTCCTGTTTCACCAGCAAAATGTTCCTCGCACCAAATTGGACCAGGTTTGTGTACACACTTGTGTATAAGAGAATTAAAGATGCAACTTAGGATCCAGATACACTTACATAACCCTGTGATGTTATCTTAAAAATTTACAACTAGCTAAAAGAAACATGTTCTAGTGTCCATGTTGTGTTAGGTGTGACATTTGAATAAATGTATGTGGTTTTTCTGCTCATAAAAGAGGAAGTAAGGAAAACATATGCATGTTTATATGATTTAGTTCTGATGCAGGTGTTAATAAGTGGGGGATCCCACATTTGTTTAAATATCTATTTAAGTCAGTGTGCTTTGTTCCACTTCTGTATGCAATATTTGAGTAAGAATAATGTACTTGATTGTCAGTGGAAATTTTGAAAATCTTCTTTCTCGCATTTGTTTGCACATAAGCTAAAACATTATTTTCCCTTTATGTCTGGTTGTCTGTTGGAGCAAAAATTAAAAATTAAAGAAATGCAATTCAGGTCTTAAGAAGCATTTCTGAAAGCTACAGTGGCCTGTAAGCACAAAACACATTGACAAAAACATCCTCCAGCTCTCCATTTCCCATGGTTTCTTAGACTGATTAGCAGTTAATATTGTCATGATACAAAATTTGCTGTTTTTGTTTGTTTGTTTTACTGTCACGTTTCCAAATTTGCTGCTGTGTTTTTTGTTTTGTTGTTATGCTATTGGTTTAACTGTCATCTTTCTGAATGGGCCATTGTGTTTTTGTTGCATTTTCTGATTTGCTGTTGCATTTAAAAAAAAAATGTTTTGCACTTACAGGCTACTGTAATAAGCTTTTTGGAAGTTCTGAATTGGACAGAAATATCCTGTTAACATCTTTGCTTTTTTATTTGTATTTGAATGCCTATTTGTATTTGTTTCGTTTACTTTCTCCTTTTCTCTTCCTGTTTTTATTTTGCTCTGCAGTGCAGTAGTGTTGGAAAGCTCCCTAGCCTATCAGAGCAGCTCAGCTCTAGTAGCACCCCTCCCACAGGCACTCCTAAATCTCAAATTAGTACACCTCGTCCAGCCTCTGTTGGTGCAGTTATTGGCAGTCACCTCACAGGCAGTAATAGTCCTTCTTCTACAGGTCAGCCAGACAGTGAGGTAACCCATGTCCATCCAGGGGCCACACCCAGTCACAACAATTGTGCAACATCTCATCCATTAGGATCTGGAGGCTCAGGGTCACAGCGAGTGGGGACCCAAGGTTGTGGAGTAGATGGGTCAGGCATTATAAATCACCCCGGTGCAGGTGTCTCTCCCAGTATCAATCCATCAGTATTGTCTGCACACCTTCAGAGTGAGTCCAGCCAGCAGGGGGGACAAGGGAGTATCGAAGGACTGTCTAAAGAGCAGTTAGAGCATCGTGAACGTTCTTTGCAGACACTTAGGGACATTGAGAAGCTACTTCTGCGCAGTGGGGCTGGTGCTAACCATGAAGACCCAGGAGGCCTGAATAGCAATCCTAACAATGGGTCAACTAGCAACAGTAATACTGATGTATACCAAGGGCTTGAGGATGAGGAAAATAATAGTGGGAGGGCTGGCAGAAGTTGCCTTTCTGATGACATTCCCCCTATCCGTGGAATGAAAAAGCATGAGGAACCTCTACAATCAATAATTTCACAAACACACAACCTTAGTGGGCCTTGTTTGGATGACACTTTGATGGTAAGGCACCACAGTTTGCCCCCTCATCACCACCACTCGTCAAGTTCAGGACTAGACATGGGGCCTGTGTTAGGTCCTGATGGACTAACACCAGAACAGATAGCTTGGAGGAAGCTGCAGGAAGAATACTATCAGGAAAAGAGACGGCGGCAAGAGATGAATCCTCACACACACACACAGCATTTACGAATTATGTCTGAGATGGGAATGCCAGGGGGGCCACACCTAATGATGAGAGGTCCCCCACCTCCATATCACAGTAAACCTGGAGACCAGCAGTGGGGACCAGGGCCTATAATTGGAGGAGGGATGGGAGGAAATTTAAGGATGATGGACATGCATCAGGAGGGGCCCCGGGGGCCCAGGTTTCTTGGACAAATGCAGCGAGGACCCCCAGGTGGTGGTGGATACCCAGGAAGCCCAGGTGGAGTTATACCCATGGAAGGGATAGGGTCTCAAAGATCTCCCAGGCCAGGAATGGGCTGGCTGGATGACTTGGCACCGAATATGGCTGGAGTAGGTCCGTTTCATGGATGCTATGCTTCAGGTGGGCCTGGTGGACCCTCTCAGCAAATGCAGAGTGGAATGGATCGTCCCTTAACACGGGAGGAGATGTTTCACATTTTAGAGAAACGTCAGCTACAAAGTCTCCGCAGGTTAGATCTGGAGCAGTTATCTAGGCAGCAACAGGGTGGACTTGTAGGTCCCAGGATGATGGATAACTCTGGTGGACCAGGTTTTCCTAATCCTGGTATGGGAGGAGGTCCACCTTCACGTGGGGATCCAATAGACTTTTCCAGTTCTCGCACTATGATTGGCTCTCCCATTGGTGGTGGAGGTGGCCCTTTAACGAGAGATATGGTTGACTCTCCTTTAGGAGGAAACCTAAATATAAACATGAATTTGAACCTGCATCAGCAGCAACATATATTGGCTCAGAAATTAAGAGAAGGGCCTGGGTCAGAGATTGCAAGCCCTGAGGACAACACCCGTATTAGGACTGCACCAAATGGCCGGGTTGGGGCTAACAAAGTAATGGTCCATGGGCCAGATGTAAATCTTCAGTTCTCCAATCAGGGCCCCTTTCCAAGTGAACAAGAGGATGGGCCCTACCTCCAGCAATCAGGTCCAGAGATGTTTAGATCAGATCAGCAAGGTC
The DNA here is from genome assembly GCA_027575975.1 of Cathorops multiradiatus. Lineage (NCBI taxonomy): Eukaryota > Metazoa > Chordata > Actinopteri > Siluriformes > Ariidae > Cathorops > Cathorops multiradiatus. The sequence continues at coordinate 20,478,802 of JAPEKM010000025.1, forward strand.
CTCCCCAAATTGGTGGAAATTCCAGGCTTAGCCATTTGCCTGTGAACGCTGGCCATAAAGCAGACCATGATCCGTGTCATCCATCTGACCTTTCCATTAATGTCAACTCATTTGGTTCCCCAGCCATGCCCCCACCTCACCAGCTGAAGTCGCCTACCCTTAGCCAGGAACCTTCTCCCCTCATGCCCTCTCCCTCTATTACAGGCCTGAAATCCCCCAACCAGCTAGCATCCATTGGTCCACCACACCCTCCTCTTTCTGCACCGTCTGGAGCAGGAACACCTTCTGCCACCTCTATGAAGTCCCCTCAAATAATTGGATCATCGCTTGGACTCCGGTCACCATCTGGTTCCCCTGGACATCACAAGTCTCCAGGCATGCCAGTTGCATCTCCAGGGTGGACTGCCTCTCACCCAAGACTTCCCTGGCCAGCCCTGGAGGGGCATCTAATAGTAAGGGCATAGGTAATGGAGGGAGCAGTTCAACTGAGACAGGTAAGGAATGGTGAATGCAATGTTTTCATAATAACTTTTATAAATAAGCTAAGAAGAACATTAAAATATCTGTATTTTTTTGTGTTTTAATTACTTTTAAGTTATTTGTGGATTAAAGATTTATCATCCTGATTTTCTGCTTCAGGTATATCCCTTCCTCCCAGAAGTTCCACCTCAACACCCAGTAGTCAACCTCCCAACATGCCATTGACCTCTTCCCCAGATGCACCTTCATCCCAGAATCCCCTGTCCCTTATAATGTCTCAGATGTCCAAATATGCAATGCCCACCTCAATTCCACTCTATCATGATGCCATCAAGACAATAGCAACCTCTGAAGATGAGATGCCATCAGATCGATTACTTCTTCCTGGAGCTAGCATTCAAGGTGAAGTTATTAGCATAACAACCTTTAGATTTTTGCAAGTCCAGTTTCTTTTGAAATCCTACAACCATGCCAATTTTCTGCAGAATTGATTATTATAATACAATGCCATCTTCTTGGTAGTCAAACAATCTTGCCTGAGATTATAGATGACCTTCTTTTTTACTTTCTTCAATTAGACATAAATGTGATTTCAGCCTGTGAGGACGTTAAAAAAGCTTCCTCCTCCTGATCTTAGTGCTGGTGAAAGTGAACCTTTCTTATTATCACTTATTAGTGGAAGAAATGACTGAACAGTATTTAAATATCTTGTACTCCTCTTTATTGAAAATTAAGTGTTAGGTTTGTCAGTTTTGTATATTGTATGTCATAGATGGCTAAAAGTGCTTGTTTGCATCTCCATCCCCAATTTGGAATAGTGAAGTAGTCATTGGCACTGTCGCCTCACAGCAAAAAGGTTCTGGGTTCGAGCCCAGCTGGCTCGAAAGGCCCCAGATGGGGCCTTTCTGTGTGGAGTTTGCATGTTTCTCCCCGTTTCTGTCTGGGTTTCCTCTGGGTGCTCCGGTTTCCCCCACAGTTTCAAAGACATGCAGTTAGGTTAACATGGGGCAGCCTTGGGCTGAAATGCCCTTGAGCAAGGCACTTAACCCCTAAGTGCTCCCCAGGCGCTGTGACATGACTGCCCACTGCTCTGGGTATGTGTGTATGCTCCTTGCTTACATGTGTGTGCATGTGTGTGTTCACTGCTTCAGATGGGTTAAATGCAGAGAGGAATTTCACTGTGCTTAAGTATACATATGATAAAGTTGTTGTTGTTGTTGTTGTTGTTCTTCGACCCCAGTTCCAAAAAAAGTAGGGATGCTGTGTAAACTGTAAATAAAAACAGAATCTTATAATTTGCAAATCATGGAAACCATATATTTTATTGAAAATAGTACAAAGACAACATATCAAATGTGAAACTGAGAAAGTTTGTTTTTTTGTTGTTGTTTGTTTGCTTGTTTGTTTTTTTAAATGCTCATTTTGATTTTGATGTCAGCAGCACATTTCAGGAAAGTTGGGACAGGGGCAACAAAAGACTGAAAAGGTTGTGTAATGCTAAAAAAATAATAATTTGGTTAATTGGCAACAGGTCAGTAACATGATGGGGTATAAAAAGGGCATCCCAGAGAGGCTGAGTCTCTCAGAAGTAAAGATGGGAAGGGATTCACCACTCTGTGAAAGACTGCATGGGTAAACAGTGCAACAATTTAAGAATAACATTCCTTAATGTAAAATTAAGGAATGTTAAGGGATCACATACTCTATGGTGGTGAAACAGTGGTGTAGTGGTTAGCACTGTCACCTCATAGCAAGAAGGATCTGGGTTTGAGCACAGTGGCTGACGGGCCTTTCTGCATGGAGTTTGCATGCTTTCCCCGTGTCTGCATGGGTTTTCTCCAGGTGCTCTGGTTTCCCCCACAGTACAAAGACATGCAGGTTAGGCTAATTGGTGGCTCTAAATTGACCGTAGGTGTGAATGTGAGTGTGAATGGCTGTTTGTCTCTGTGTCAGCCATGCGATAACCTGGTGACTTGTCCAGGGTGTACCCCGCCTCTCGCCCATAGTCAGCTGGAATAGGCTCCAACTTGCCTGCGACGCTGTACAGGATAAGCGGCTACAGATAATGGATGGATGTATACATTTCTGAGTAAATAGAGTTTGCAGTAGCGACTTATATCATTTTCAATTTTTCTTGCATTTATCTTTAAATGTCACCCAGTCACTGAAGAAATCAGTGATGGTTCTACAGTAATTCGGAGCATTGCTCCTCTGAGAGTGATGTGACTACGGCACATTGTTGTTTCGTCAAAGTGTCAGTTCAAACCTTGTGAGCTCTTACGAAATGTTATAAGCTCCTGCCCCGTATGGCTGTCATATTCCAGGTGCTTTTTTTGTGTAAGTGGAGCTGATGACGGCACTGACCACAGCATGTTTATGTGCAATCAGTGTGCAGTAGTTATAGGTTTGACTGACACACACACCCCGACTGATTAGGTCTTCAACCGCTAAATCTCAGTGAGGAGAGGAATGAAGATAAACCAGACTTAACCGCAGGATGATTAGTCTGCAGATCAGTGCACTGTTTAAACACTTCCTGTCTGGATTTACGCTATGGCCATAATTTCCTCGGAGCTCAAATAACAAATACTAATATACATGTGATATGGAATGAATTGTGCACATTATAGCTGATTTATATAGAATTGCATGGATGTCAGAGGCAAAATAAGGGAAGGAAACATTATTGAAATAGGATTTTTGCATTGGATCTCAAAGAGAAACGTGAAACTGAGATTCAAGAATGATGCTGATTAAAACACCGAGAGGCATCTAAAGTTTAAATTCCTGTGAACAACCTGTGTGTGACACCTATATGTCAACGTCAAAGGTGCGAATGTGCTGTATCTACTATCGAATATCTGATATTAAACCTACTTTAACATCTCATCTCATCTCATCATCTCCAGCCGCTTTATCCTGTTCTACAGGGTCGCAGGCAAGCTGGAGCCTATCCCAGCTGACTACGGGCGAAAGGC
>JAPEKM010000025.1:20703096-20715129 GCA_027575975.1 Cathorops multiradiatus
TGTGTATCAATACTTACAGCGTCGTCATATTCAATCCCTATCTTGTCTCTCTCCTTTTTATACAACCCCTATATGTTGTTGTTTTTTTAATCCGAAGGATTTTTGGTTTACTTGTCATCTTGTTTTTCTTCCTTTGTCCAATCTAGAAAGTTAACTGAGTACCTAATTAAGGAGACTGCCCAGATGTTAATCCCTTTAATCATGTTTTCCCCATTCAACTTAATCTCAAGAACTTCTCTCACTCTTCTCTTATACTTCTTTCTGACCTTTTCCTTCATTTATTGACATTTTACTTTATCAGTCTGTAGTATTCCTAGATATTTGTAGCTTTCTTTGTCTTCCAGTGATTTTATTACTTAGTTATCTGTCAGTTTAATCCCTTCTGATCTTATCTTTCCTCTTTGTTAGATCAATGTTGCACATTTTTGGATTTCAAATTCCAATATCATTTGTGAATATTCTGTCTAAACCAAAGAATCAAGCACTTTTTCATTTTCTCCATACAGCTTCAAATCATCCATAAATAATAGGTTTATCTTTTGTCCTGAAGAGAATTTGTACCCTAATTTTGACTTTTGTTCTTAAGTGGTAACAAGGTTATCACGAACAGCAATGGTGATGAAGAATCCCCTGGAATATTCCTCTCTTTATCTCTGTCTCCCAACACTTCCTTTCCACTTGTCAGTTCTACTCTCCAAGAGTTCATACATTCTTTCATAAAGGTAATTACTTCTGCATTTACTCTGATACTCTAAAGAGATTTGATAATCCACGAATGTTCCCACATGTCATATGCCTTTCAATAGTCAATCCAGGCAAATGCAAGAGTTCTCTATTTTAACTTCTTACAACACCATTCTGTCTATGTACAATAAATCTGCCATCCCTTTTGATCTTTTCCTGCATCCCTTCTGTTTTTCCAGTAGTATTGATTTCTCTTCCATGAAGCAGTATGTCTCTTCAGCTAAAGTACCAGTTAATCATTTCCATGCAATAGATAAGCAAGTGATTGGTCTATAGTTGTTAGCTTCCTTTCCTTTTGTCCTGTCTTTCTGTATTAAAACAGTTCTTCTTTTTGTCATCCAACTAGGGACCCTTCCCTCCCTTAATCAACTTGACAAATTAATTCTCAGCAGTTCATGCATGCTTTTGGAAAATTTTAAACCCAAATCCCTGTACCAGGTCAAGACCAGGTGCTTTCCAGTTAGGAAGTTTCTGTAAAACCTTTCTTAATTTTTCTGTTGCTATTTCAATCCTTTATTGACCAACTTCTTGATGGATTTCTTGTTTGAATTCTTCCAACCACTTTGCTTTTTTATGTTGGACCTGTTTGCTCCAGATTGTGGACCAAAACCTTTTTGCTTGTTTTGCATCTGGTGCTTCAGCTTTCTGTTGTTCTCCTTCCCCATTAAGTAAAAAAAAAAAAACACTTCTGATTGTTTTGGAAGACTGTTTTGTTGGTATTGACTTATCCTTGCACTATATCTTTTGATTTTACCAACCTTTGCAGATAATCTTTGTCTGATTTTGTTGTTGACTTTGAGTGTAGCCCTCCCACTAAACTCTAATGTGTTACAGAATTGTCATGGCATACCCCTTTACACCTGATAACCCCTTAAGCATGGGAGGCGAATTGGAGGGAGTCTACTAAAATATTAAATTTGGGATATATCTACTTTAACTAGAGCGCATGACTCTGACTAGGGTGCCAAAAGGCCTAGTTAGTTGATTTTATACAGTAGCTATACTGTCACTGTGAGCTTACAACCTCCCATGCATATCTTTCCACACACCATAACCCAACCCTAACCACATTTATCAGCCATAAACACTGCAACTGCAGATATACACTGCAACAACATGAAATGTGTATTAAACAGGCGGTCACCCCTTTAAAATGTCCTGGTGACCCTTGAAATCAATAAAATAATACCCGGGGTTTTGTAAAACTCAGTTATGGTACCATGTTGTTGGTGCACATGTTGGAGCTCATCTGAATCCTCATGAAAAGTATTTCCTTATTACTCACTGATCCTTGGAAATTCAGTAATAGTTAGCAACAGTTTTTTCTTCAAATCCTCTGTTTAGTGAAGACAGGTGCGATGAGATGGAGAAACCAGTCGTGAAGACAGGTCTATGTGCAACAGTAGGTTCCCTAGTGGCAGCGCAAAGTCCCGAGCACCCTCTACAGCAACGGCGGCCTCTATGGCAGCGGGATGGCAGGCGGGCATGTAGGCTTTGAGGCACATCAGAAAACCTGGTGCAAAATATGTCTCCCACACACACATACACAGTCTCCTTTTCCCAGCTAGTGAAAATGAGGCTAACTAGCACTAATACACCACAGAAAATGTCGTCGCCGAAGTTTAGTATAATTTCCAGGTGAAACCACTTCAAACACGGCTCACGCTTGCATTTTATACTAGGTAACCACATATAAAAACCTCTGGTTTTCAGTTTCAATAACAGCAACTTTAAAACAGTTTCAAACGCTTACAACGAGCTCTTTATGTTGTGTCACTATTCTTTTCCCTCGTTTTTTCTTTCTCCAGCTAATTGCCTGAGCCTCATCGCTTTCCTTTTTTAGTCCCACCCCCTCTCCGAATCCGGTAGGTAGTTGACACTTATCTCTGACTGCCATTAATTGGCTAATAACAGATTGACACCTGATTACCCAAATAAACAGAGGAAACGACATGAGACATTCAAAGACCAATCAAGACATGGGACATTTCAGCACCCTCCCAAATAAAGCACCAAACACAGACCTCTCCACATCAATGCAAACCTGCCTCACAACAGCAGCAATTTAACAAACAACATTTCAAGATGCACTGTACATTTGCGAACTAAGCACATGTCCAAACAAACAAACCACCATTTGCAGCAGGGCACTACACTCTCCTCCTACCAAAATGGTCATGCCCTCATGACATGTACAACAACATAAATCACATCATATGAACAGGATACACATTCCCCTTTTGACCTATCCACTTATAAAAAGTGCTCTTGTATCTCTTACAAGGAGAAAGGGATAAACCATTTTTCTTGTCATCAACCTTAACTAGGGAGGCAGTATGGGTACTAACTGCTACAGATTTTGGGCCCCCTAGCAAGTCATACTGTAGGTTAGTCTGATGGGGACCCTTTTTAGTTTAGGTTTAGTTTAGGTTGTTTTGTCTCATCTGATTTCTCTGCTATACTGTTTCATCTCTCAGTTGTTCCGTCTATCATTTGTGTCTCAGTGTATCTCTTGGCCTCAGCAGTCCTTTCAGCAGTCTTATTTTGAACTGAGGGTTCATTCTCATCAGCTGCTGTGGGTTCCTCAGCTGTAGCCTCTTCCATCTCTGAGTTACTTGTAAGGATAGCTAGACCCAAATCCAGATGGAAAGGTTCTGATTGATCCATTTTCTGAGGTTCTGGTTCCTTTGACTCTTGTGATGAATGATAATCATACCATACACCCATTTCTACATCATCATCTGAGTCAGATGCAGACTCCATCTTATCATGCTCAGGGGCCGGTAAACAAAAAAGATTACAGTTTTCAGTTCTCTTTGCTTTGAGCCATTTGCTGGCTCTCCTTTTAGGTTTGAATGTATCTTTGTTCTTTTCAAGCCTCTGTTGTACCTCCTGTCTAATAGGCAGAATGTGATTTCAGTGCAGTACTTTGTCAGAGCCCTGTCCATTCTATGGCTTCAACTTGATGACAGGTAAACCAGGTACTTGACTCCCCACAACATATGGTGTAGCTTTCCAGCAGTCAGCTAGCTTGTTTTTTCCTTGTAGTCCAAGGTTTTGCATCAAAACCCTGTCACCAGAGACCAATGGACAGAAACTCTCTGATCATAGCATTGCTTGTTTCCTTCATTTTTCTTGTTCGCCATACTCTCAGCCAGCTGATGGGCAGTCTGTAGCTCTCATTTCATGTTTTTAATGTACCTCAAATAGGATGTGGTAGAGGTACCATCACTTGAGACTCCAAATGCCACATCTACTGGCAGCCTAGCTTCTCGGCCGAACATGAGAAAATATGGCGAGTGGCCTGTTGACTCATTTAGCATGCAATTGTACACATGCACAAGATGGCTGATGTATCTGCTCCATTTACTTTTGTCCTGTGTTTCAAGAATGCCGAGTATGTCGAGAAGTCCTATTGAACCGCTCAGACTGTGGATCGCCCTGAGGGTGGTAGGGTGTAGTTCTAGATTTCTTTATGCCAAGCATGCTCAACAGTTTGTGAATGAGCCAACTCTCGAAATTCCTGCCTTGATCTGAGTGCAGTCTCTTTGGTAGACCATAGAGAACAAAATACTGTTCCCACAGGACCTTAGTGACTGTAGATGCCTTTTGGTCCTTAGTTGCAAATGCTTGCGCATAGTGTGTGTAGTGATCTGTAACTACAAGCACATTGAAGATATTTCTGGAGTCAGGCTTGATCATCAGAAAATCCACACAGATAAGATCCATCGGTCCCTCACTGTTAAGACGTGACAACTCAGCAGCTCTCTTAGGCAGCGTTTTCCTCTGACTACACCTGGGACAATTTTTACAGTACTTTTCAACCTGTGTTTTCATACGAGGCCAATAAAATCTCTCTCTTATCAGACCATAGGTCTTGTCAAACCCAAGGTGGCCTGATTAGTCATGCAAGGACTGGAGAACAGTCTCTCTGAACTCTTGTGGGAGCAAAAGTTGCTGGCGAAATGGTTTGTTGGGTGGCTTACTCATTCTATACAATACAGATACTTGGACCTTTAACTTTTCCCACTCTTTTAGCAACAATGACACATCAGGATGTTTTCCTTTGTTAGCCTGGTCAGCACAGTTCTGAACAACAGCATGCCACACTTCTCCAATGCATGGGTCTTGCTGCTGAGAATGTGAGATATCTGATGAACTCATTTTGGGCAGTGGCTGGGTGCTCAAAGAAGACAAATTATAATAGGCTCTGGGTACAGCATGCTTGGATGAGCCCAGGAGAACAATGGCTCTACAACAGCAGTAATGAGGTGGTCTGACTGATGACATATGACAGACAGCTTGGATGGTGACAATGCATCCGCATCAATGTTTTGTTTTCCAGGGCGATACTTCAGGCTGAAATCACACGTGGACAGTTCAGACAACCATCTATGTCCTGTTGCATCCAACTTAGCGGTGGTTAGGACATATGTTAATTGGTTGTTGTCTGTGTGAACCTCAAACTTGATTCCATAGAGGTAATTGTGCAGCTTGTTGGTTACAGCCCATTTCAAAGCCAAAAATTCCAGCTTATGCGTGGGATAATTCTTTTTCTGATGGAGAGAGGCTTCTACTGACAAAAGCAACTGCACATGCAGGACATAAGGCAGCTTCAGGTTGGCAATTGCTAGGACAGGTGCCTGTGTAAGACTGCTTTAACGTCTCCAAAGCTTTCTCACAGTCTTTATCCCACCTCGCCCCACACGGCTCTGAGAGGTGGTACAGTATCACTCTTTTGTGTCTATGTCTGTTTTTGAATTCCCTCCCTCTTTGGTACCCTTTTTACTTTTAGTCTTTCTCCCTGGCCTTCCAGCCACAATACAGCCTTGTAGTAGCTGATTGAGTGGATGACAAACTCTGGAGAAATCTTTAACAAACTGTCTGTAATATCCACAGAAACTGAGGAAAGAGCAGAGAGCAGTGATGTTGTCTGGGCGTGGCTACAATTTCACAGCTTCAATCTTTGAAGGATCTGTAGCAATACCATTGCTAGATGCAATGTGACCAAGGTAGGTTACAGAGGGGCAGCAGAACTGACATTTATCCAAGGATAATTTTAATCCTTCCTCCTTCAACTCGTCGAGCACTTTAAGAAGGCGCTGCTCATCTTCCTCCAATGTTCTCACAAAAACAATTACATCATTGAGGTACACCAGCACCTCCAGTAGGTTCATATCACTGACAGTCCTCTCCATAACACGTTGAATTGTGGCTGGTGCTCTACAGATGCCTTGTGTCATTTGCTCAAATTGGTAAAATCCTGCTGGACAGGTAAATGCCGTCTTTTCCTTGTCAGTAGCACTCAACGGGATCTGATAGTAGCCACTTCAGAGATCAAGCATGCTGAACCATTTGCTACCACTCAGGCAGGCCAGAGCATCTTCCACACGAGGGACTGTGTGTTGGTCAGGAACTGCCCTCCTGTTTAACATCCTGTAATCCACACACATGTGTATGGTTCCATTTTTCTTGCAAACCACAATGATAGGGGGCTTCTGGATTCTGAAATGATTCCAGCTTCCTTGAGATCACTTAAATGTTTTCTCACATCTTCCAAATCACTGGGAGGTAAGTGTCTGGAGCATTCTCTGAATGGTTTGTCAGGTGTATTGTATGCTCTTTGCACAACCAACATCAAACTCCCTGCAAGAGAAAACCTGCTTCCTCTCAATCATCTTTTGACATAGTCTCTCCTTCCACTCAGGAGGCACAGGAGAATCTGCAAAGTTGAAAGAGGAGGGAGACAGTTGAGCTGAGAGCAGCTTAGACTCCTCCTTTTCGGGGATTGTATTTATTACCTCCACCTGATACAGATGAGCAATTTGCATGCCACGTTTCAATGTCACATTATAATTTGACACATTTTTCAGAGTGACTGTGATGTGACTGTGATGTGACTGGACAGTATTTGGTTTTTCAACAACAGGCATCACCAGAAGTTCTTCAGGGAAATAACCCTCCTCTGGGTGGTCTATAAGAATAGCTTGATCATGGGGACTGCCATGAAACTTCGGAATGCCAACAACTTTTGCAACTTCACCTGGAAGCAAAACAAAAGGTTTGTTTCGAGTGAACCAGACTGTTCCTCTTTTTGGGTCAGCTGTGTCATCTGGAGCTTCCTGAAACTTCTCATAAGCCTCTTTAATTACTGGGTGAACAGAGAAGGTACGTAGAAAATTGTCTCCCTTTTGTGTTTTGCAGGAATGGAATAGTCTCCTGACTATAGAGGTGTTTGTACCCACCACAATGGAAACCTCACCTTTCATGGCCGGATCTGGACACACAAGCACAAGTGTTTCTATGGTCTCAGCTACTCCAACTACATCTCCAGCAAACTCAAGTTTCAAGCACATATAACCATCATATAGATATTGGTCCACACTGAGGCCCCAAATCTCTAGGCACTCAATAGGGGTCAAAGGCAGGTGCTTCAGATACTTGTCATAAAAGGAGCAATACAGCAGGGTAACTTGGGACCTGCTATCAAGCAGGGCTTTGGCGTAAATGCCCTCAATTTGTGCAGAGACAATAGAGCTAGGTCCAACTAAACCCTCTGGCAGATCAGCCTTGCTTTCTTTTAGCGTGTCTCACTTTGTGGAACGTGTTTTCTCTGGAGGGTCAGGCTGTTCCTCTACTGAGCCCCTGGGACATTTCCCATCTGCTGTTTGGTTTTCAGGAGCCGCTTATTCACTTTCCTGAGATTTTCTGGGTTTTCACATTCCTGTTGGAAGTGACCATCCTCACCACATCTGTAGCAAAAGACGACAGCACAGTACTGAGGTTTGGGATCTCTCTCCTTTCCACGTGCATATTTTCCAGCAGCTCTCTGGGTGTGTTTCTGGGCTACATGCTGTGGTGAACTTCCTGATGTGGCTACAGAGGCAGACAGCAGGTGTGCAACATCACTTTTAAGCCCCTGAAGTTCCTTTTTAAGACTCTCCATTGCAAAGTCATTCCCCACTATGACAGGTACTGGTGCAGGCTCTGGCTGTTTTGGCACCACTGAAGCTGTAGCACACCCCATGCAACTAATCACAGATGAGGAAGCAACCTTCTTTACCTTTTCTCTTTCAAGGACCATCCCATCCTCTTCTCTTACATCATGAAGTAGCTCAGTGAAGCTTGGAGGAGGCTTTAGTTTGTAAGTCATTCTTATATGAAGGGCAGCGAGATCATGAGTGAGAGCACCTCTTGCAATTTGTTCAATGCATGCCTGGTTCATGTCAGCCATATCAATTCCACCCTTCCGATGGACGGCATGCAACAACTTGTCTAGTCTAACTAAGTATGCTGACAGCTTCTCAGCTTCTTGCTGGAATGTGTTCCGGAACCTCACCATGAGATCAGCTGCACTGTCTGTGGTCCCAAAAGCTGTTTCTAGGGCCTTAAGATACTCACTGGCAGTGGCATAGGGGTTAGTGGCTCTCAAACACTGGACAATATCTGCTGCTGGCCTTTTAAGACACAGCTATTCTCTGCTTCTTGAAAACATCAGAACACTGCCACTCATCCAACATGTGGGCAGTCTGTTCCTCCCAGGTGTCATACTCTTCTTCTCCATGTGGAGTTATTTTCATGCCTGAAAACAAGCAAAGTTTGAGATGGCCTTGTCTGTCCACAGGTGGGGCATGACATCTTTCAACTCGTGAGGAGATGGCATTCACAAGCTCTAAGCTCTGTGTTCCAGTCTGGAGCAGTAGGTGGAGCAGGAGTAGGGCTAAGCAAGCCTGTGATATCAGCTAAAGTCTTCCCCTCACTGGCTAGGAATGACACTAGCTTGGACTGAAAACCTCCTTTATCACCAGGTACGTGGGAACTTTGAATCTCAGGGACATTTACCACCCAAAGTCCTAACTGGTCTCCAACTACCAACTGTTCAGATGTGTCGGCCTTAGTCAGGTCATTTGTAGTTTCAACTAAGACTAACTGGTTATCAGTGTGTGCTAGACATTGGCCTCTTACTTTAGAGTGACCAAATATTTTAGCTTCATCAAGTACCTTATAAATGGCCTCATCAGTAACTTCAAGAGAAACCTCACTAAGCACAATTGATTTCCACACATCAATACCTTTGTCTTCGCACCATTGAATATTTGTTCTGACTCCATGTTTTGTTAGCTCAAAAAAAAAGTCACACAAAAAAGAACCCACTCCCTCAAAAATATTAGTGGCTACAGCGCTATAGCTACAGTACCTCAGTTAGCATTTACTTCACTTTTATTTCCACATGTATTTTGCTCACAAGTACAAGGAACAGTAAACAACAAAAATCCCGGACGAGCCCCCATGTGTAGCCCTCCCCCTCAACTCTGTGTTACAGAATTGCCATGGCATACCCCTTTACACCCGATAACTCCTTAAGCATGGGAGGTGAATTGGAGGGAGTCTATTAAAATATTAAATTTGGGATATATCTACTTTAACTAGAGCACATGACTCTGACTAGGGTGCCAAAAGGCCTAGTTAGCTGATTTTATAGCTATACTGTCACTGTGAGCTTACAATCTCCCATGCATATCTTTCCACACACCATAGCCCAACCCTAACCACATTTATCAGACATGAACACTGCAACTGCAGATACACACTGCAACAACATGAAATGTGCATTAAACAAACAAACAGGCAATCACCCCTTTAAAATGTCCTGGTTACCCTTGAAATCAATAAAATAAAATAATACCCGGGGTTTTGTAAAATTCAGTTATGGTACCATGTTGGTGCACATGTTGGAGCTCATCTGAATGCTCATGAAAAGTATTTCCTTAGTACTCACTGATCCTTGGAAATTCAGAAATGGTTAGCAACAGTTTTCCTCAAACCCTCTGTTTAGTGAAGACAGGTGAGATGAGATGGAGAAACCAGTCCTGAAGACAGGTCCATGTGCAACAGTAGGTTCCCTAGTGGCAGTGCGATGTCCCGAGCACCCTCTACAGTAGCGGTGGTCTCCACGGCAGCGGGATGGCAGGCGGGCATGTAGGCTTTGAGGCACATCAGAAAACGTGGCGCAAAATACGTCTCCCACACACACATACACAGTCTCTTCCTCCCAGCTAGTGAAAATGAGGCTAACTAGCACTAATACATCACAGAAAATGGCGTTGCCAAAGTTTAGTATAATTTCCGGCTGAAACAGCTTCAAACACGGCTCACTCTTGCATTTTGTACCAGGTAACCACATATAAAACCTCCATTTTTTTTTTTAGTTTCAATAACATCAACTTTAAAACAGTTTAAAACGCTTGCAATTAGCTCTTTACGTTGTGTCACTATTCTTTTCCCTCATTTTTTCTTTCTCCAGCTAATTGCCTGAGCCTCGTCTCTTTCCTTTTTTAGTCCCACCCCCTCTCCAAATCCGGTAGGTAGTTGACACTCATCTCTGACTGTCATTAATTGGCTAATAACAGATTGACACCTGATTACCTAAATAAACAGAGGAAACAACATGATACATTCAAAGACCAATCAATACATGGGACATTTCTGCATCCTCCCAAATAAAACACCAAACACAGACCTCTCCACATTAATGCAAGCCCGTCTCACAACAGCAGTAATTTAACAAACAACATTTCAAGACACACCGCACATTTGCCAACCAAACACATGTCCAAACAAACAAAACATCATTTGCAGCAGGGCACTACATGTGTCTGATCTTGCATTGGCTTTCAAGTTTGTCCTTGTGCTTAATTTTTCCATTTTGTATCAATGTATTGATTCTGCTTAGATCAGTGTTAAGCTTCCTTACTTGTTGTTCCAACCGTTTTTTCCACCAAGGTTCTTTCTTGTTTGTGGCTGTTTATCTCATTCCTACTATTTCAGTTACTACAGCAGCTCCAGCATACTGTATAACAGATTATTTATTAGTTGCTGATATGTCTTTGGATACAAGTTTTGCTAAGACAGCATCCACTTTCTGCACAGCATTTTTAACTTTATCTTGTTCTATTCGTCTTAATGGTGGTAACTGTACTTTCTCCTTTTTCAAAATATTTTCCATCTTTTCAATTATGAGAGACTCCTCTGGAGACAGTTCGTACCCTTGCACAAGCAGAAGTTTCCCATCAACAAGCATATTTTGTCCAGCCTCTTGTTGTTTTACTCTTTCCCCTGCTTTATTAATTTTTCCACTGCTAAGCTCTTCATTCACTTACTCTTGGTCAACCTGCTCTTCATCACCGTGAATAACCTTTTGTTCCTTCAACTCCAGCATAAACTCCTTCCTCAACTGCTCTTTGTATTTCTTCTATTTCTAAGTCACTAAGCCACTTCTTTTTGCAGATCTGGTTTGCCTCGTCGACTAGCCATTGCTCCGAGACAGTAAACATTTCTCTTTCTTGCCATGTTTTTAGCATTCTTTTCCTATACCCTTTTCTTCATGGAAAACTTTCAAAATAGCACTGCATTATTATCCTGTTATCTGCCTGTGACCACTTTCTTCTTCTTGTCCTCCTAGCAGTAATTTGATGATGACTGGGCTCATGGGCTGACACCTGCCAGGCAAGAGACCTTCACGTGTAGTTCCAGTCTCGTTCACACTGTTATCTGATATTAAATAATTTAACATATTTCACTCAGTAGAGGGTAGTGAGTTTTAGGTTACATAACCACTGGTGTTTTTATCGTGACACCATTATTATTATCCATCCATCCATTATCTGTAGCTGCTTATCCTGTTGGTTGCAGGCAAGCTGGAGCCTATCCCAGCTGACTATGGGTGAGAGGCGGGGTACACAGAGACAAACAACCATTCACACTCACATTCACACACATGGTCAATTCAGAGCCACCAATTAACCTAAAATGCATGTCTTTGGACTGTGGGGAAAACCTGAGTACCCAGAGGAAACCCACGCAAGACAGGAGGAGAACATGTAAACTCCACACAGAAAGGTCCTCTCTAGCTGCTGGGCTCAAACCCAGAACTTTCTTGCTGTGAGGCAACAGTGCTAACCACTACATTATTATTATTATTATTATTATTATTATTATTATTATTATTATTATTATTATTATTATTATTATTATATCAAAACAAGTTTTACTCATCAGCTGCATTGCATATGCCTTAAACTTAACATTTACAAACTTGACATTGTTCATTTGGCAGATGCTTTTATCCAAGCATGGCCTAATAAGCTAATATGTAGTGAGTACAGTACCATTCAGTACAATTTCAGCTATGCTAAATTATTGCATTTTCATACTCATCTCATCTCATTATCTCTAGCCGCTTTATCTTGTTCTACAGGGTCGCAGGCAAGCTGGAGCCTATCCCAGCTG
>JAPEKM010000025.1:20731321-20742482 GCA_027575975.1 Cathorops multiradiatus
CAAAATCGCGAGTCTGATTGTGTGGCGATAGGAATCCATTGTGTGGCGCTGCGCCACACAATGGTCTATGTATGGGAAGCCCTGCCTAGGTTTTACACCGTTTTTCCTAAAATCAGTGACGAGCTCTTTTGTTTTTGTTTTTTTCACATTAAGGTCAAGGAAATTTTCATCACACCAGTTAACAAAATCAGGCAGGGCACTACCATGGTCCGACTCTGACCCTTGAAGGAGAGTCAGAAGTACTGTATCGTCTGAGAATTTTACCAAGTAGCTGCCCTCTTTAGAAGACCTGCAACTGTCTGTATACAGGATAAAAAGAAGGGGAGATAAAACGCAACCCTGAGGGGAGCCTGTGTTTGAAACCATGACATCTGACAAAGCTCCGTTAACTAAAACCTGCTGCTTCCTATCAGTTAAAAAGTTTAAAAGCAACAATAAGAACTGATCAGGTAAATTAAAATAAGAGGAAAATCGTTGAATTAAAATCTGCGGTTGCATCTTGTTTAAAGCTGAAGAAAAATCAGCAAATAAAAGTCTCGCATGTGATTTTGGCTTCTCCAAGTCCTTGTAGATTTTGTCAAGAATGAGGGGTTTTGCATCCTCTACCCCCTTTCCTGCTTGATATGCAAACTGTATGGGGTCTAATTTGTCACACGCTAAAGAAACAGTCTCATCTTTCATGATGTTCTCAAAGATTTTCATAATAAGTGATGAGAGCAACAGGCCTAAACTCAGTATTTTTTGCCCAGGATTTTTTGTTTTGGGGATTGGAATCATTGTTGAACTTTTCCAGATGGAAGGAAGCTGACAATGATTGGCACACATCTGAAAGAGTGTAGAGAGAACTCCACTGAGCTGGTTAGCACAGTACCTCCGTGTGCGCCCACAGACAGCATCAGGGCCAGCAGCCTTCCTTATGCTGGTTTTCTTCAACAAAGCTGTAACCTGATCTTTGCAGATCACAAAATCAGTTCGGGGTACAAGAGAATCGTTCAATGCAGAGACATTGAGTAAAATCACAACTTTCAAAACGGGGGGGGGGACAATTGAAAGCATTTGGTAACTCAGCATCCAATACTCCTTTAATGGTAATGTACTTCTTGGCCTCATCTTCCTGCTTATTAATACAGGCTATTGATTTAAGTCCTTGCCAAGCTACTCTGATATTACCATTTCCAAATTGCATTTCAATTTTATTCTTATAGTTTACTTTAGCCTTTGCTATTTCCTTCCTCACTTCCCTGGAGAGGGCCTTTTTCTCAAGATCATCACCTGTGAAAAAGGTCCTTTTCGTTTTAATAGCAGTTTTGAGCTCCTTAGTTACCCAAGGTTTCTTGTTGGGATAAACAACAACCTTTTTTGATGGGATAAGGGTTCACACAGAAGGAAATGTAGGAGGAAACAGTATCGCAGAGTTCATCAATATTCTCACTGCCATCATAAAAACAGTCCCAATCGGTCCAGTCAAAACAGGCCTGGAGAGATGAAACACTCTTCCATCCAGATTTTAACTTCTTTCTCTCTATATATTGAAGACGTCTGAGGGCAGGCTTATACACAGGCATTAAAAATGCACAGTTGTGGTAGGAAGCCCCAAGAGAAGGCAGGGGCAAGGATTTATAAGCACTGCTTACAGCACCATAGCATGGATCAATTGCGGAGTTTCTTACAGTGGTGGCACAAGACACATATTGTTCATAAGTTTTCAGTGTCTTGGTCAAAGTGCAGTGATTAAAATCACCAAGGATAAACTTTGGAGCATCAGGACAAATGGAGTCAAGTCTATGTGTGACATCCGCGATCAGCTGTGCTGCTGTGGCTGCGTTGGCACGTGGATGAATGTAAACGAGCATGAAAAACAGTTGTTGAAATTCACGAGGCAAATAGTGAGGGCGGAGTGAGACAGACAACAGTTCAATATCAGGAGCACCTAACTTTTCCTGGATCACAGCGGTGTTACAGTACCTCTGACTGACAAACAAGCACACTCCCCCTCCTCGGCTCTTCCCGGTGATGTCTGGGGACCAGTCCTGCCAAAGTGGGCTGCCAAACCCACTTATAGCCAGGTCCTTGTCTTGGTCTGCCTCACTGAGCTGTGTCTCAGTAAACGCTAGCAGACATGTTTCCTGAACTTCAGGTTTAAATTTGGCCCACGCTTCCAGTTCATCCACCTTGTTCCTGATGGACTGCACATTTGAAAGCAGGACTGTAGGCAGCGGAGGAAGCCGGCAGTTGTCCAGGCTGAGGCGTTTCAGTCTCCGATGTATGCCTCCTCTCCTTCCTCTTTTTCTTCGGGTAGTCCAGTGAGCGGGGACATCATCCAGGCTGTGTGAGGTGTACAGTTTGGCCGGTATTCCTGCCGGTACCCCTCCACCAGTGGTGGTCCTCAGAGAAAGAAGGAGTTCGCAACTGAACACAATGCGACTCCCGGACTTGCCAAGCTTGCCACGATGTCCAGCTGCCTCATGACAAATAAACGCCAACAATAGCGTTATCACAAAAAAAAATGCACAAAACTGTGCCAACGAGCCCATAGTCCATATGCCGAGTCTCAGACATAAACGATCTCCTATACACAACAATAAAAACACGCTACGTCAGATAAAACATTAAAAAAAACTTAAAACAACCACGCTACGCCAGATAAAACACAAATAAAACAAATAAAAACACGCTACGTCAGATAAAACACAACTACACCAGGTAGACTGCTTCGGGTCGCACACTATGAAGTGCCCCACCCCGCCTACCACTAAGATTTATATTCCCCCACACTCAGCTCAGCCCAAAGGTGTGTCAACACCATTGACTGCCTGCCATTCCCCAGGTTCAGCCCAAAGGTGTGTTCCAACACTCCTGGGTGCCTGCTACTGTTATCTATATTCCACAGGCTCAGCCCAAAACCATGGAATACATTCACATACTAACCCCATTTACAGAATTTTTGGGATATTTTCCAAAATGCAATAAACAAAGATTTCTTAATTCATGTGAATCTTTATTTAACTGACAAAGGTATAAAGAGAATATTTTCAGTAGTTTTACTGACTTACTTAATTGTTTGATAAACAAACTAGAATTTGATGCCTGAAACACACTCCAAAAAAAAAAAAGGTTAGGACAGAGGCAAAATAAGACTGAAAATAGGATATTCAAGTAACACCATTTTGGAAGATTCCACAAAAATCAGGTTAGTTGGTAACATGATTGGGTATAAAAGTAGCATGCACCAAAGGCTTTGTCTTGGCAAGCAAGAATGGATTGTGGCTCACCTCTTTGTGTCAAAATTCATGAGACAATTGTTAGTCAAGTCAAAAAGAACTTCTCAGTGCAAAATTTTAGGTCTTTCAAAATATATAGTACATGATATGGTAGAAAGATTCAGGTAATTCTGAGAAATCTCAGTGCATAAAGCGCAAAGTTGGAAACCACTGCTGAATGTGTGTGACCTTTGAGCCCTCAGGCGGCATTGCCTGAGATACTGTCTGGCTCATGTGACAAATATAGCCACATGGGTTCAGAAGTACTTCAGATAACCATTGCCACTTAACACAGTCAGCCACTGCATCCAGAAATGCAACCTAAAACTGTATTATGCAAGGAGAAACCATTAATCAATTCTAGGCAGAAATGCCACCAATTTCTCTGGACCTGAACTCATCACAGATGGACCAAAAAACAGTGGAAATGTGTGTTGTGGTCAGATGAGTCCACATTCCAACTTGTTTTTGGGAAAACTTGATGTCAAATTCTCAGTGCCAAAGGTGAACACAACCATCCAATGTGTTATCAGAGAAAGGTGCAAAAGCCAGCATCTGTGATGGTATGGGGGTGCATCAGTGCCCATGGCATGGGTATGATGGTACCATTGATATGTTGGGAGATATATTGGGATTTTAGAGAGACATATTCATCAAGGTAACATTTCTCCCTTGGAAGTCCATGTTTATTTCAATCGGATAATGCCAGGCTTACAACAACATGGCTTCATGGACACAGAGTGCATGTGCTTAAGTGGCCTGTTGCCAGTCCAGATCTGTCACCTATTGTGAATGTATGGCGCATCATGAAGAAGAGAATCAGACAACGGTGACCATAGACTGTTGAGCAGCTGAAGTCTTGTATCAAGCAAGAATAGACAAACATTCCAATTGCAAAACTGCAACAATTAGTATTCTCAGTTCCCATATGATTAAAAAGTGTTATTAAAGGAATGGTCATGTAGCAGAATTGTAATAATGCCTCTGTCTCAACTTTTTTTTTGAGGATGTTGAAGGCATCAAATTCTAACTTTGTTTATATTTGCAAAATACAATGAAGTTGTAAAACTATTGAAACCTATGTTAAAGTTCTTCCCGTGCCAGCACCTGGTATTCCCAGGCAGTCTCCCACCAAGTACTAACCAGGTTAAGGCACACTGGGCAGTGCCAATCTCCATTTCTGTTGCCCTTTGGCTTCTTGACGGTTATGTAGCTAGGGTTACAATGGTGGGCTGGTAACTGTACAATGGTATTACATAGCTTGGTTTACAATGGTATTGCGGCATTCCTCACCAGACGGCAGTAGGTACCATTATGATACTCTTTGGTATGACTGACTATGAGTAGAACTTGAAATATCCTTGTCAACAGGTGGACACGCTAACCACTAGGCTAACTCACTGATAAAGACCCATGTAGCAGTATAAATACAACCGTGTTTCCAAAAAAGTTGGGATGCTGTGTAAACTAAATAAAAACAGAATGTGATAATTTATAAATCATTGAAACTCTATATTTCACTGAAAATAGTACAAAGACAACATATCAAATGTTGAAACTGAGCAATTTTATTGTTTTTTGAAAAATATATACTCATTTTTAAGTTGATGTCAGAAACATATTTCAAAAAAAGTTGGGATGGGGCATGTTTACCAGTGTGCTTCATCACCTCTACTTTGAACAACACTATGTAAATGTTTAGGAATAGAGGAGACCAATTGCTGTAGTTTTGACAGTGAAATATCACATTTCTGCCTGATATACAATTTCAGTTGCTCAACAGTTTGGGGTCTCCTTTGTCGTATGTTGCATTTCATAATGCACCAAATATTTTCAGTGGGGGACAGGTCTGGACTGGAGGCAGGCCAGTTTAGCACCCAGACTTTTACTATGTATTGTAATATGTGCAGAATGTGGTTTGTCATTGTCTTGCTGAAATAACCAAGGCCTTCTCTGAGCAAGAAATTGTCTGGATGACAGCATGTTGCTCCAAAACCTTTATATATCATTCAGCATTAATGGTGCCTTCCCATATGTGCAAGCAACCCATGCCATGTGCACTAATGCCCCCCATACCATCACAGATGCTCGGTTTTTAATTGTGTGCTGATAACAAATGGTGTCCTCCCCTCTTTAGCCCAGAGGACATGGTGTCCATTATTTGCAAAAAGAATTTCAGCTTGTGATTCGTCAGACCACAGGACAGTTTTTCAGTTCACTTCGGTCCATTGTAAAGGAGTTCAGGCCCCAAGAACATGGCTGTGTTTCTGAATAATGTTTATATTTGGTTTTAGCTTCCATTTGTGGATGCAGTGATGAACTGTGTTCACAGACAATAGCTTTTGGAAGTGTTTCTGAGCCCATGCAGTGATTTTAACTACAGAATTGTGTCTGTTTTACATGCTGTCGCACCTGACGGCCTGAAGATCATGGACATCCAATGTTGGTTTTCAGCCTTGTACACAGAGATTTCTGTGGATTCTCTGAATCTTTATTCCCTGAATATTATGTCCCTTAGATTATGTGATTCCCAAATTCTTTGCAATTTTACATTGAGGAATGTTGTTTTAAATTGTTGCACTGTTTGCCCACACAGTCTTTCACAGTGTGGTGAACCCTTCCCCATCTTTACTTCTGAGAGAATCAGCCTCTCTGGCATGCTCTTTTTATATCCAATCAATCATGTTACTGACATGTTGACAAGTAACCAATTTTGTATTTTTTTTTTAGTGTTTCCAGTCTTTTGTTGCCCCTGTCCCAACTTTTCTGAAATATATTGCAGATATCAAATTCAAAATGAGCATATAGTTTTCAAAAACAAAATATCAGTTTCAACATTTTTTTATTCAAACATTTCATGAAATATACATACAAAACACAACATTACAGGATTGGTCCACAAATAAAGACAGCACTTACAAATTAAGACAATATAGTTAAATAATTTTATATATGGATCTAATTTATGTCCATTGTCCCCATTTCATTAATTTGTCCATAGGTGTTATCCACTCAGGTCCAGATTATATTTAACTCCCAGAGATTCAAATGGTTTCTTCAATTTTTCCATAAATAAATAATAATAGAGTCCTTCCATCGGTACAATGACATTTTTTTTTCCAAAGTCATAACCTCAGAGATCAGACATTTCCATGTGGAAATTGAAGGAGGGTAATCTCCGACCCACTTCACCATGATGGTCTTCCTAACCAGCATGAAAAGTGACTGAACCACCTCCTCATGTTTAAAAATACCAGCAACACTTCAAAGAAGACATAATAGCGGATTTGGTGACACCTGTTGACCAATTGCTATACTAATATTAATGCATACTGCCCTCCAAAATAGCTGAATTTTATTGCATTCCCACAAGCAGTGTAGCCTAGTACCTGCTTTTTTTTTTTGTTCATTTTGGATAATTTAGTGAAGCTCCAGCTTCATACTTACTATAAATGTACGGTGATATATAAACCTTATGGAGGATATTACATTGTAGCTCTTTATATCTATTACAAATTTAAATTCTGGAAGGCAATAACAATCTTTTTCCATTCATTGTTATCTATCACACACTTGAGCAAATTACACCTGGATGTTTTTAAACCAGGCCAAATTTTTCAAGTTCAAAGTTAATGCTTCATAATAAAATTTAGACATAGTGTTCTTGCTCTTTGTGATCTAAAAAGTGTGCGACCCCCACTTACTCTGCTCCTCTCCCCCCAGTGCCATACCTCAGACTCCTGACCCACTCTGCCCCTCACCTCAATAAACAAGACCAGTGACCCCATTTACCCTGCCCCCCAATTGTTTAACTGATTTGCACATTTGTTTACCTGATTTGCACATTTGTTTCTTATTATCTGATTTGCACAGTTGCACATTTATTTATTTTCTTACTTTTATCTTGCTTATTTAGTTCTTATATCTTAGAATAGACTGTTTTTTTATGTAGCTCCTTTATTAGAATAGACTGCCTTTATTTAGCATTTATTTATTGAGCACCTTAAGTCCAAGTCAAATTCTTTGTAGTTGCAACAATTGCTTGGCAATAAAGCTTTTTCTGATTTTGATTCCAAGTTAAAACTGGTAGCAATTTGGCTGGGTCTGTTAATGTCAAAAGGATATAATCAGTGTATAATAAAGTCATGTTTTTGTACTAATTATTACACCCTGAATATTGGGGCTCTGTCGGATAGCCATTGCCAGGGGTTCTATAGCCAGAACAAACAGAAGAGGGGACAATGGGCTTCCTTGAGCCGTGCCTCTTGCCAAATTGAAGGGGGAAGAAAATAGGCCATTTATAAGTACCAAAGCTGTAGGTGGTCTATATACAAGGTTACTCTAGCTTAGAAAATTTGATCCAAACCCAAACCTTTTCATCACATCAAACATGCATTCCCATTCAATTATATTGAAGGCCTTTTCAGCATCCACAGAGATCACAGCACCTGATGTTTGATAAAAATTGAAATAATGTATAATATTAAAAAGAAGTGGCGTGTTATGGTAGGAATTTTAATCCTTAATAAACCCTGTTTGCTCTACATCTACAATAGAAGTCAAGACCTGCTCCAGCCTGGGTGCCAGGATCTTTGATAAAATTTTATTGTCCACTCCAAGAAGGCTAATTGGCCTCTAGAAAATAATATAGTTCTGGGTTCTAGTTTTTCTTTAGTATTAATGTTATATTGGCCCTATACATTGAGTCTGGAAGCTTTGAGTCTTCAAATAATTTATTAAAAACCGTTAAAGGTGCCCTTCCACCAAAAACATTTAATACTGTCTCTTTTTGAAATACCATAGTTCACTCTGAGTTGCATATAAATGCTGCATGTAAAAATTTAATTCTACCCCCATTCCCTGTATTAGCTTATGAAAGAAAATAGTCATAAAAACGAGCAGATCAGAAAAAGACATACAGAGTTACGTCACTTCAAAAATTTGTATTCATGGCCTCGCCCACCTTGGCTTGTGACTGCCCATGGGAAGGAATAGCAAGGAGAGAGACATAATTTGCCCTGAGGTGCAGCGTGGTGCTCCGCATCAGTTTTGTTTCTAACGGCGGTTCCAGCCTGACTTTGCACGCTCGTAACTCGGACAGGGGAGGTCCCAGCCTCCCTAGACTTGGCAGCCAGTGGCCTCTGCCCTCTCCCTAACAAACCAGCACTGCCAGGGTGGGCTAGCCCCGTGCCTCAGGATGCGATTCGCCCTGAGGCAAGCTGCGGCACTCCATTTAGGTTTCGTTTTTATCAGTGGCTCCAGCCCAACTTTGAATGCTCGTAACTTGGGCAGGGGAGATCCCAGTCTCCCCAGACTTGGCAACCAGTCAATTGTATTGTGATGTTGGCATCTTTCATGCAGTGGAGCCATTCGAGTGGTGTGTGGTCCAAAGAGAGGGTGAAAGGGCTCCTCAGCAGATAGTATCGGACGGTGAAGACCACCCACTTTATGGCCAGGCACTCCTTCTCAATGAGGCTGTACTTACCTTCTTGCATCCAGAGCTTACAGCTGATGTACAGCACTGGATGTTCCTTGCCTTCCATCTTCTGGGACAAAATGACCCCAAGCCCCCTGTCCAATGCATCTGTCTGTAAAATAAAAGGGAGAGAGAAGTCAGGGGAGTGTAACAGTGGCCCAACACAGTGCAACTTTTACCTTGGTGAAGGCCTGTTGGGCACTGCTCTGTCCACTGGACTGGATCTAGTGCTCCCTTTCTAGTGAGATCAGTCAGCAGGTTGGTGACATCTGAAGAGGTATGAACCTGCGATAGTAGCCAGCCCCAGAAACTGTCTCACCACCTTTTTGGTCTTGGGCCTTGGGCAGGCCGCAATCATCACAGTCTTCTCAATTTGGGGATTCACCTGCCCATGACCCAAGTGGAAGCCCAGATGTTGTACTTCCACCTGCCCAATCACACACTTTTTCAAGTTAGCCATGAGACCCACATGCCTCAGCAATTCTAGGATGACCCTAAGGTGTTCTAGATGCTGCAGTCAATCATTGCTTTATATAAAGATGTCATCCATGTAGGCTGTGACATAGGTGGTGGGGGCAGAGGATTTTGTCCATGAGATGCTGGAGCATAGCGGGGGCCACAAATAACCTGAAAGGAAATGTGACGAATTGGTGTAAACCAAATGGTGTGGAAAAGGTAATTTTCTCTAGGGATAGAGGAGTCAAGGGGATCTGCCCAAATACCTTTGTCAAATCCAGTGTTGAATAAAAGCAAGCAGTGTTGAATTGAGCAACACAATGCGAGGCATAGGATACATGTTAAATTTAGACACTGCATGAACTTTTCTATAGTCTACACATAACTGAACCAAACTGTCAGTCTTGGGGACCAGGACCACTGGGCTGCTCCACTGTGGGACTCCTTGATTATTCCCATTTTGAGCATAGCCTTGAATTCATCTCAAACCACCACGGTTTTTGCATTTGGGCAAGTGGTATGGGCAGCTACATACTACCACCCCTGGGGGCTTCTCAATGTGGTGTGCTATGAAGTGAGTGTGACCAGGGAGAGGCAAGAACATGTTGGAAAATTCTGCTTGCAACCTCCGTGAGTTGGGCCAGTGAGAGGTAGTCTCCACAGGGGACCAGAATGGCTGGCATGATTACTTTTGTTTTTAGCTCCAGCCCCAGCTCTGCCCTCTCCAGAACTACCAAACAATAATGCCAGGGGAATACCTCGTTCCAATGTTTTAACAGGTTGAGGTGGTGTATTTGTAGTGCCCCGCCCCTATCTGTTCACTTCACCTCATAGTTGACATCCCTGATTTGCTGTGTGACCTCAAAGGGTCCTTTCCACTTGGCGATTAATTTTGAGCTCACAGTGAGCAATAATACGAGTACTTTCTCTCCTGGTATGAACTCTAAGGTGTGCACCCCTGTTGTACAGCCAGGCTTGATATTTTTGTGCTTGTCATAAATCCTCCTGGGTTGAGTGAGTGAGTGTGTGGAGCTTTGCATGCAAAGTGAGAACATACTGAATTTTGTTTTTGCTATTTGAAGGTCCCACCTCCCAATTTTCCCACAGCACACCCAAAATGCCATGAGGCTTATGTTCATATAATAATTTGAATGGGGAGAATCCCATGGAGGCTTGTACTGTGAATAACAGGGGCTCAAGCCGTTTATCCCAAGTATGTGCACCTTTGCTTACAAACTTCTGAATTAAATTCTTAAGTGTTTGATTGAACCATTCTACCAAGACACCTGTTTGTGGGTGCTAGACACTGGTGCGGATGGATATAATCCCCAATAATTCATAAAGTTTGCAATGGGTGCATGACATAAATGCAGTGCCTTGGTCAGTTAGGATTTCTTTGGGAATCCTGACTTTAGGCCAAGAAACTAAATTTTTGGCATCGTCCCATTGCTTAAACTCTGCAACTGGCATCAAAGTCACGTAAGTACCAACATCAGAAAACATGAATGGCTTAGATATGTAAACTTGGCTGCCAAGAACTAGGTTGCCAAAAAATGGGTCTCCATTGTAGCTTAGCATAGGCCGATCGGGTGAACTGCGGGGGGCGCTAGAGACAATCGTACCACGTTCCCGGCATCACCCATACTCGGTTGTCGGCAAGGGGCTCCAATGTAAATTCTAAGTGGCCGGGGCCGCAACCGGGGTCCCTTGGGCCACGCCCCCGGACTCCATGTCCGGTGTCCGAACTCGGTTTTCGGCACTTGCTCCAAACTCAATTCTAATTGGCTGGGCCGCAACGGGGGTCATTGGGGGCCACGCCCACCATGGCCACGCCCCCGGACTCAATTTTCGGCACCGGACTCCCTTCACGGCACGGGCCCCAAACTCGATTGTGAGTGCCTGGGGCCCACCAGGGGCCCCTCAGGACACGCCCCCTGGGCGGGGTTTCCGGAGAAAGGGCCCCGTTCTC